>RJWJ010011296.1:0-44735 GCA_004363605.1 Indri indri
TACAGGCATGTGCCACCATGCCCGGCCAATTTTTTTCTCTATATATTTTTAGCTGTCCAATTAATTTTCTTTCTATTTTTGGTAGAGACGGGGTCTCGCTCTTGCTCAGGCTGGTCTCGAACTCCTGAGCTCAGAACGATCCGCCCACCTCGGCCTCCCAGAGTGCTAGGATTACAGGCGTGAGCCACCGCGCCCGGCCCCATACTTAACATTAATGAATAAAAAAATAAGAAAAGAACTGGTAGAATAATGGCATATTAGCTTTTTACATATAAACTTCCCAATTGAGAATAATTACAAAATATTAATAAAAAAGCATCTTTTTGAAGACATCAGAGGTACACCAAAACATCCAACAGCTTGAGGACCAAGAATCACAAAGAGAAGAATATTGAAGCAGATCCAAATTATTCAATGTTTTTCCCCACAAGGCTTTTACCATTTTGAAAGGAGAAACTGATAATCTAAGAAGAAAGTGGTGGCAAGAGCTGGTAAACAGATGTTAACTTCCTACAATTTTGTGGATCAGGAAGACAAAATTTGACTTTCTGGGCTACCAAGTCAGTGAAGATTAATATGTCAGAGTCAAAGAAAGTACTTTGAAGTGAGCCCAACAATTTCAAGGCACTTTTTAAAGCCAAGGCATTTATTGGTTTTTAAGTGGTACTGCGACGATAGACTTAACACCAAGAGAAAGTGATGGCTAATAGGCTAGGAAGCAGAGGAGAGCTTTCGGGAATTTCACAGTACTGAGTAGATAACCAAAAGAAAAAAAAGAAAAAAAAATGTGCTTCAGAGCCCCCTATGCACTGGATATCTCGATCAATGTCAAGTATGTACACCTATATACATACACACACACATAGGATCCTACAATGCTACAAAATGAGAGTAAAAGCAAATTGGAAATAGACTAGCCTTCACAAAATATCAAATACATCCTTGACCAAGTCAATCCCAAAGTGAAATAAATTAATAACTTGTTCTAACAAGATGGCATAACAATAATTTTCAAGAGAGAGAGAAAACTGTATTCGGAGTCTCAATTCATTCATAATTTGTTTTCATTTAAAATGACCACTAATATATTTTTTTAAATTACAGAGACATCAAAAGATAAAATCAAAAGAATTGAATGGAGGATAACAAATAAAAAAGCAAACAATAGACTCCAAACAGAGGTGATCCAAAAGTTATAGTTATCAGGAAAAAAAAAAAAAAAAAAAAAAACAGGAGGGATATTTTCACTTAAAAAGGTGAAAACTATAAAATAACTAGTAAAAGAGAATTATAAAAATGAAAAATGCAAAAACTGGCTTCCAGAAAACACTAGAAGACTTAGCAGCCCATTAGACACAGAAAAAGAGGGGATCACTGAATCAGGAGAGGATATTCAGGTAGAAAATATCCAACTGTAGAGAATAAAGGTTGAAATGTGCTTGTAAGAGCGTAATATATATAAGGGAAAATGGTGAAAGGTCTGACATAAGTGTAAATTGGAGTCACAGAGGAGGAAAGAAAATACAAGGCAGAAACACTTTCAGAAGGTACAATGGCCAAGAATTTTCTAAAGCTGAAGAAAGTTGAAAAAACCCAAATTCAAGAGGCCCTTCAAACACTAGGTGGGATAAATTCAAAGGAAGCCATTGCCAGAACCATCAGAGTAAAACTAAAACCAATGACAAAGAGAAAACCATAAAAGCAGCAAGAGAGGAGGAAAAAGACACATTACTTTCAAAAGAGCAAAAGTAATTCTGATAGCTGAATTCACACCAGAAATGATGGAGTCCTGAAGATAATAACATGATATCATCCTGGTGCTGAAAGAAAATAACTACCAGGCTAGAATTCTAAATCAAATGAAATTATCCTTCAAAACTAAAGTATGTTAAAAAATTAATAGATGATATTTTAAGCAGACATGAACCTAAAGAGATGTTTGTTTAGTTCTTCTGAGGAAAAATTATAAGCAAGAACATATGCAAAGGAATTAAAAGCAAAGAAAGTGACATATATAAATGAGAATTTGCTGTATGAAATAGCAACAATGTTTTGTCAGGCTTAAAATATGACTTGAAAATATATGAAAATAGTGACACTATTGTGGTAAGAGAAGGTAAAGGAAATAGTGTCCTAAGCTTTTCATATCATCCTCAAGTTGGTAAAAGTAATATTTTATGCAGGAACCAAATAAAGAATAAGAAGAATTATAATCTATAGGATAAGAAATAAAAAGAAAAAATAAAAAGAATGTAGACCTAATAAAAAGAAAAACAGGAATGATTTTTAAAAACCGCACATAAGCCAAAAATTAGGCAAGTACGGAAGGGGAAAAGTACATAGAAATAGGTATCACAAGGAGATTAGAGATTTTAACTAAAATAAGTCAATAATTATATCAAATATAAATTTTAAAATAGTCCAGTTGAGGGAAAATTTTTATCAGCCTATATTAAAAAACAAAAAAGAAACTTTTTGATGGCTAGAAAAGGAGATATCTTAAAAATAAAAGAGCCTGTTATGGTGGTACATGCCTATAGTCCTAACTAGTAGGGAGGCTGAGTCAGGAGGATTGCTTGAGCCCAGGAGTTCAGGTACAGCCTACGCAACATAGCAGAGCCTGCCTTTAAAATAATAAATACAGAAATAACAAAAACAATTTGAAAGTAAAAGTGTGGAACAAATTACGCCACGCAAAAATTAACAAAAACACCCTGAGAAAATATATCAATATCAGACAAATTAAATGTTAAGGCAAAATCATTATAAGACATTATGTGGTATATTTCATAAAGATAAAATAATATTCCACTGAGTATTATACAACAACTTTAAATTTGTATACTTCTGTAATCATATCATTAAATATACAAAGCAATACTTTATAGGATCAGGAGAAATAGAAATATCAATAACAATAATATGAATTGTAACATTTCTCTTGGTAACAGGGAAAGGTGTCAAAAAATCAGTAAGGATATAGGAAATTTGAAAAATATGACTAAAAGTTTTAATTGAATTACAATTTAGGAATTCCTGCACAAAGCAAAAGCAGAATGTACTTTCTTTTTGTGTTCATGTGGAACATATTTTCAAATGTACCACATTCTAGGACCTAAAGCCAGTCTCATCAAACTTCAAAGAATTAAAAGCACACAGAGAATTGTATCTCTCTAATGTTGAGATAACATTAATAGAAATTAGTAAGAAGATAACAAGAAAATTCCTAATTATCAGGTAATTTAGCAATAAACATAAATAATCCATGGATTGAAGAATCAATAACAATTAAAATAGATAATATTTTGAATTGAATGATAGTGAAAAAATTTATAGTCAACTTACACAATTCTCTAAATTAAGTGTTTACAGGGAAATTTATATCTCTAAATTAAATTTATAAAAAAAGAATGATTAAAAAATAATGACCTGTGTATTGATTTCAAGAACCATAGAGATTAGAATATATGAAATAATAAAAAAATAGCAAAAAATAATAAAGTAAAAAGCAAACATATAATACAAGTATCAACAAAGCCAAAGGTTGACTCTTTGAAAAGACTAATGAAATTGATAAACCAGTGGCAAATATGATCAAGAAAAAGAGAAAAAGGCAGAAATTAATACATGGGAACAAAAAAGTATCATCATTGTAAATTGTAGAATATCATGAATAAATATTTTCAAATAAAGCATATATTAAATGAAATGTGAATTTAGAACACACAACAAAATACATTCAAAAGAAATATAATAGGGAATAGTTTTGTATTTACTAAACAAATTATATATTTAGTAATAAATATTTCCATACATATATAATAATAAATATATACTATATATATATCCTCCCTCACAAAATCCAGATACATAAGACTATATCATTGAGTTCCACCAAACATTTGAGGAAGAAATAACTAACACCAATTTACATAAACACTTCTAGTAAATAGAAAGGTGAAGTCTTTCCAACTTATTTTATTAGTGCATAAGCTAGGTCTCAAAACATTAGAAAAATAAACCAGAGAGAAAATTTCAGAAAAACCTGTCATTAATATTAATAAATTACTTTTTAAAAAATACATACTTCATCAAAACTATATTTTTAAATAATTCTAAGGTAAGGTAACTTTAATATTTGAAAATCAAGGTTTGTCACCACACTAACTGATCAACTGATTTAAAAAGTCATATGATCAGCTCAGTAAGAACAAAGAATTTGGTTAAAGTAAACATTTATTAGAGATAATGGTAGCAAACTGTGACTACATGAGATTTCTGAAATCTAATGAAGAATATTTATAAAAAGCTAAAAAAAATACTTGCTGAATGAACCTTTTAAAGCTTACTCCTTGAAATGAGAAAAAATAAAGATGTTCACTGTCACCTTATCTAACAAACACTACACTAAAATACTTGCAAGAAATATAAAGCCATATGAATTATATATAATCATTCATATCTTTATAGGCAGAAACAAAGTGGGATGAAGTGAAAATTAATGATCTTTATGGAATCCATCAAAGAACTGGAGTCACAGGGAAAACAACTAACCTCAAATTCATAATAGCACAGATACTGAATAGAAACAAACTATTTACCTTGAGCAGACACTACTGAATGCCATGTAAACTAATAAAAATATTAAACTAGTTTTTTTTAAAACAAATCCACTCCAAATATAAAAACATAGGTTAAAAATTTAAAAAGTAAAAATATGTCCCATACAAAACCAAACATTAATCCAAAGAATAGGTGTAGTTACATTAATTTCAGGAAAATAAGTTCATAAAAAAATATTATCAGAGATAAAGAGAGTCATTACATACTGATAAAAGGGGTCAATTCTTCAAAAAGACATAACAATCTTAATTGTGTATGTATGTGACAACAGAGCTTCAAAACACATGTGACAAAAATTGATAAATCTAAAAGAAAAAAATAGATAAATCTACAATTAGAATTGGAAACTGCAACACTTTTCTCAGTAATTTATAGAGCAAGTGGGTAGAAAGCCAATAAGAATATATGATCTGAGTAACACTGCAAATCAATTTGAGCTAATTCACATTTTAGAACACTCCACCCAAGGAAAGGTGAATATACATTCTTTTTAAGTGCTCAAAGAGCATGGATACAGCATTCCATTAAAATTTTCATCTATTCCCTGAAATAAGCCCAATAAACACATTTTCCCAAGGATACAATGTCTTGAACAAAACAGTTTTCAACAAACTAATGTCCTCACAAAACTCTGCCAGACAGGCAGAAAATTATTTTAAAAATAGAAATGGGTAAGAGAGGTTAAAAGAAATGAGTGATGTTCAATAATGGTTAGAAAGTGATCAGGGTAGTCATTTTATGGAACATGAAGTCCCACGGTGGGCACACCAAATGGACATTGAGTGGATAGCCCATGTGCCCTACTGGCCTCAGGCCACTGGCATGATAGAGTGATCCAATGGTTTGTTAAAGGGAAGCATCTGGGTCTGTGTAACAGCCCTCTTGGCTGCCATAAAAAAAGCCTCTGCCTCCAGGGACCAGTCCCACTGTGCCTCCTTTTTACGCAATGAATGCAATGGCCACAAGAGTTGGGCAAAGTGGGGAATGAATATATGCCAATATTCCAAAAGCACCACAAACACTTGTAACTGTTTCACAGCAATGTGTCAGGAAAAGGCTTGAATTTTATCTATAACTGCCTCAGGGATTGCTTTTGTCTTACCAGACCAGACAACACCCAAGAATTTGACCGACAAGCCAGGTCCCTGGACCTTGAAGTTGTTCACTGCCCAACCCCATTGTTCCAATGAGGTTTGAAGACTGGTGGTGGCTCCTTCTAGACCTGTAAGGTAATCAGAGGTTAACATTATATCATCAATATACAGAAACAGAAAAACTGAGGATGGCAGACTCCATGTGGCCAAATCCTGTGCCACCAAACCATGACATATATTTGGGCTGTGGAGGTAACCTTGTGATAACACCACAAATGTCCACTGTCACCCTTCCCACGTGAAGGCAAACTGGTCTTGACTGTTCATAGCTATGTCTATGGAGAAAAAGGCATTGGCCACGTCCACTATATAGTGGTACTGCCCAAGCACCAAAGTGAGTTGACCCATCAGATCCAGCATAGACGGCACCGCGGCATGCAGTGGGAGAATTACTTTATTCAGCTCCCGGTAGTCTACTATCATTCTCCAAGTTCCATCTGGTTTCTTAACCAGCCAAACAGGAGAGGTGAATGGATGGTGAGCAGGGCACACTATGCCAGCCTTTTCTAGCTACAGTATGGTTTGTGAAATTTCTTCATGCCCCCTGGGCAAACGATACTGTTGGGTACATACCACATGACGGGGTGTGGGCAGAACCTACAATGGGTGATGGGAGTAATGGGATTAGCCACACACCACCGGCTTCACAACTCTAACTTAGAGGCAGAACTCACCCGTGAAGGTGGTTAGGGTTAAGCCACATAGAATGTCAACACCCGGAATATATTCTTTCATGGGGACACATACACAATGTAAGGCCTGGGCACCAAACTACCTGTCCCCAAGGAAATAGTCACTTGTTTAACTTCTACAGTTTGCCCACCATAGCCATCTATGTAGGCTGTCTGTCCAGCAAACCATTCAGGATTTCCATAGAATAGGGAGCAGTCAGCTTCTGTGTCCACCAAGGCCAAAACCCGCTGCACATTTGTAGCGGACCAATGAAGAGCAAGTTTCACATGTGGCCTCCAGTCATCTAGGGTCTCCTCTAACCAGTGCCTTGGCCTAACCCCTAGTCTATATCAAAGAGGGGGGTTTCAACCATAAAATCTTGCAGCTGCACATTTTGGGTCTGTTTGGTGGGCGTCTCAGCTCCCCGCCTCTTGGGTGCTTTCATGAATTGCTGGTGGGGAGCCAGCTGATTCCACAAAGCCAGCAATACCTCATGAGGCTGCTTATCTATTTTCTCTTTATCTACTCCTGTTAGTAGGAGGTCTAGCCACATCTGGGTTTGAGCACATTCTGGGCCCCTTGTGCTGCCTTCTGCTGCAGGAGGCCCTGAGCTCATGGGCCCTTTGTGGGTCGTTGTAGCATACGTACTCGTCCCTTCCCCCCTGTCCGCTTGGCATCTCCCAGAGCCACCATGGCAGTGGTGACCTCATGTATCCGCTTCCCCGGATAGGGAGTAGGCACAGCTGCCAGCAAGCCAAATGAATCGGGGGAGCTGTGGGTAAGATTAGGTCCTCCGTGCCTGTAGTGAAGCGCTCCTCATTGGGCCCCCGCCAGTTATCTACTGTAAAAATGGCTTCACGCATTCCCAACTCCTGAAGAATCTGAATTAAGTCTGTGTTTGAAGTCCACTTACTCACAGTTTTGGGTAGTTCTCTGGCATCATCCCATACTGTGAGGGCAGCAGCCATAAGCCATGCAAGCAAGGAGTGGTTGCCCTCGCCACAGCGACCACTTGTTTATAGCTTCTGCCTCAGAGAAAGATGTATAGTTATGGATGCCGATTGCCCCATCTCCTTTGGGGAGCACAGGCCATTGTCCGTCCCCTCATCCCATAAACGCAACAAGCAGGCAGCACAGTCTCCCCAGGGTGTTGCCTGTAGTTTCCCCAGCTCCTGCAGCTCCACGGGGGTGTAGGCAGAGTAAGAGATATGCTCCCTTACTGTGGGTGCACCTGCTTGACGACTCCAGACCGCGACGCCCCCAACCCCCACCCTATGGACTGGGCATGCTCTGTTTTCTGTTTCACCACTGGGCCGGCTCCCAGAAGATCCTCCCCCCACACCACCCCTCCAGTCTCCTGCATACTTGCGGTTTCCTCAGCATCCAAGGTCGGACTGCTCATTAACTCTTTCTCCAACTCCTGCGGGCTGGCTTCTAAATTTTCCTCTGTCTCTCATAACTAACTCTCTTACCCGGGCTTCTCTCCACAGGGCATCCTTATGCTGCTCCCGGAGGGCTGTGAGGAAGAGCCAGCCCACCCTACCAGCTGCTGCTCGCTTGCTCCCGAGGCTGCAGCGACTCCTCCAAGGCCTTCAAGGCCTTTTCCAGGGCAGCAGGGGTACATTCCACCTGCTCCCACCCCATGGCAGGGGCCCACGACATAAGGACCACTGACACTGGCTGCCACAAGGCCACAGGAGGCCACAAGTCCTCCCCTGTTGATCCTGCCAGACTATGCCAAGTGTGAGGAGAATGCTTTGTGGCCGGCTTGTGCTCCGACGCAAGCTTCGGAAGTTGGAAGAAAAGGCAAGTGGCAGCAGGCAGGTGAGACATGCTCTTTACTGTCAGGGGGATACAGCAGGGGCGAAAAGCATGGCTGAGAACATGGCGAGCGCTTATATATGGCTCTGAACAACAGTGGCAACATGCTGTGGGAAAACATGAGCACCTGGGTTCACACAGGGGATAACCCCTTGGTTACATGAGTGTGCTCACGCCTCTCCATAAGGCCAGCTAAAGGAGCGGGGAGGGGGGAGCAGGCCTGAGAAAATACTGCTGTAGTCATCTTAGTTTGGCCTAAGAAACCTGTTGCCTATACAAATGCAGTTTCCCTTACACTATTGAGACAACTGGAGTTGGTAGTATTCTCTTACTGTGACAATACTTTAGCTTTCACTTCAGGTCTAAAATGAAATTTCAGAACGTATGTACTTCTGAAAAATGATTCACAGATAACTAATTACCCAGATTTAAGAGTTGTATTCATGTACTTTTAGTTTTCTCTTTGCCAATCTCATGTCATCTCAGTGAATGCGTTTTGATAGGAGGATGATGTTTTTCCTGGTAGAAAACCTGGAGAAGGGTAGCATTTTTACAAAAAATAATGCATGTAAGTGTTTTTTCATTTTATCAATAAAAATGATTGTATAAGCAAGTGACCAGTTGTAATATTCAGCATAGCAAAAACAAGATAAGTGACTTACTCTTTTATTCATTAAGATATTTTTATTTTATAATTCTTTGATTTGATAAATGATATTATTTATTTTTGGTGTTCAAGGAAACATTTTGAAATAGGTTACTATAAGAAGAGTGGCTTATTTTCTCACAAAATTCTATATTAGCATTAATTGTTATTTTCAATATGTCTCATTGTTAAATATTATAGAATTCTATAGTGTCATAAAGGGGATTAATTTTAGTCATTAAAAAGATTGCTAAAATGTTTCTTCTCTGCTAATTTATATTCATCTAGAAATGCTGAGCAATGAGGTATGATTCTGTACCTAAAAGGTTATTTCTTGCCTTCCCTCTTGCTCCAAAGTAAGACCTTTGGCTCCAATGACATCATGCATTTACACATTTGCTCAATCCTGTAAGACTTCACAAAAAGTTTCAAAATTGTGTATATGAATATAAAAACAGATCTACTGGACTTCCATTTCTACTTGAGATATAAAAAGCTTTCTCCTCATTAGGGGGAGAAAAAGCCAGATAAATTAAAAATATAACTTTCCTTGAACCCATCAGAGAAGCGAGGGTACAAGGCAACTAAGTAACCTGAATTTAAAAGAGGGTCAGGTCCAAGGAGAGTCAGGATGTTCAGACTGTATCACATGTGGTAGAGCATTGGAGGAAGCAGCACAAGCCACTGTATAAGTGAATAAAAAATAATCAGGTAAATTTTAATGAATGGTCGAACACCAACTATGGGATAGCATGTCATTCTGGAATAGTTTGGGACTATAGATCTAAGTGAAAATGTTGCTTCCTTATAAGCTTTTTGTACAAACTTCTACAGGGTGACTATAAAGGGAGAGAGAGAGAGAGAGAGAGAGAGAGAGAGAGAGAGAGAGAGAGAGAGAGAGAGAGAGAGAGAGGGTTTTGAGGAAAGAGGGACAACTGAGAAAAGTCCCTATCAATAATGGCAAGCATGCATGATGTGATCAATGGTTGCGAGGTCACAGGCACATAATACCGCTCATTTCTCTAGACACTTCTTTTGTAGGAAGCAGAAGCCTTCAGCCACAGAGAAAGAGACAGCATAACTGCTCCTAATGCAAAGGCAGGGACATTTTATGGCTAGGGGAAGGGCAGGAAAAATAAAGCCATATATTCCTGAAAGAGAAGTAGAAAAAGCACCTTAGGCCCCCGATACTTTACTGCTACCAAGCATAGGATTTGCTTCACTAAGAAGGGAGAAGGAAACACCTGTCTAAGACCAACTACAAATATAAGCAAAGTCTGGCTGCCATCAGGAGGGGCAAAAACACTAAGAAAATTTGCATAATTTTGGCTGAAATGCAAAAGGCCTTATTAAGACTGAGGCTGGACCAGAACAACAAAGAAAGCTTCTACCCTTATTATGAGCCTAACAGAGAAGTCTAAGGATGGGAAGGGGCAAAAGCATAGGGTGGAAGTGGTCAGGGTGTGGCGAGAGGGAAAAAAAGCTCAAAGCTGATGGAAGAACTAACGTTGAGAAAAACTCTTCAGCATCAAAGTTCCTGCCCTAAGCATAAGGAAATGGCAGCCCACTGCTGAAGGAATTTGAAAATTGGGATGACTGATATTAACCATAGTCAAAGCAAAACCAAAACTCACACAAACCCCATCCCTTGTCTAGATGATCTCAGCTCCCATTTAAATGTCCTGAAAGAAGAAGAGGCATGTTCATTCAAGATGTAAATACTATTCACCTCAGAATTTAGGTGAATAATATTTATACACCTTTATACATAATGTCCAGCATTTAATAAAAAAAATTATGATAACATAATTTTTGTAAACCATGCAACAAAACTAGGTGGGGGAAACCCCCCAACACATTGTCAAGAAACAAACCAATTAAAATAATCTGACTCAGAGATGACCCACAACCCACATACAGTTATTGATGTAAAATATCTGTATTTAATATGTTAAAGGAAATATACTAAATAAAGGTCAGTAACATGCATGAATAGATAGGGAATTTTAACAGAGAAATACAAACTATAAAAATCAAATAAAAGGCCAAGGTGAAAAAAGCTCTGATATTAGAAGAGAGCTCCACGGGGTCCTCCACAGTCCTCTGGCCTCTACACAAAGGTCTCAAGGTTGTTGGGCTTTTTTATGCTGACTCAAAGGGAGAGTGTTCCACGAATCCTGGGTTGAACCTGCAGAACTTCTTATTACCTAGCCTCCACTCTATTGTAATAATCTAACAAAGTCACTTAATTCATTTGCTCCCATTTGCTATTCCAATGGGAGAAGCAGCAAAGAATTTTCAGGTATCTTTAATTTCCCATTATACTTTTCCCATCCCCTCTTCCACATGCAAATCCTCATTGGCTAAAACTGACCAGAGACGTTGCTCTCAATTTAAAATATTCAAATGCAGGTAACTACAGAGGGGATATTTGTGTAAACGTTACAAGGCTAAACAGAAAGATAAAGAAAGTAGGATGAAGTACTATGTTTATTGTCCTTTATCTCTAATTTATACTTTAATGGAACATAAAATAAACCAGGCTAAGAACCTATTGTACATACTACCCACCTAAAATGTTTAACTCATTTTCTGACATTTAGCCCCAAGTTAGTTATGTCATGTCACAATTTTTTGATAAATTTATTATTTTTAGAATAATGTTTATCCATCTTAAAAACATATTTACTATTTTTTACCATTTTATCATAATTTTACTATTTTATATCCAAGGGTTTTTATATTTAATCTTATCTTTTATCTCCATTATGCTAAAACAAAAGGTAAAATATTAAGGATAAATTCAAGCAACAACTTCCTACATTTCTTTTGTAGTAAAACCCTGATCCAACTGATTTTATTCCCCATTGTATTTAATGAATTATCAGAATAGGTTGGTATTGTAGGGTGGTCTTGTTGGAATGGAACATTAAGAAAAATGTTTAAGTTTTAAACAGTTGAAGCAGTTGTATTAGAATCTTCCAAAAGAGAACTGTCTACAGTATTTCATGCTTTTATATTTAAACTTTCTACCTTTTATCTCCAATAAAGGCAGAAATGTTGAGGAGACAGAGTGTGAGTGAGCCCCTAAGCCCATAAGCCAAACTTTGACAAGAATGATATTTCTACTCTGATTCTATTTTTTTTACTTAAATGTTTTCTCCCAAAAGTTAAGAAAAACCATTGTGATTCATATTTATGACTGATTCTGAATCTGCATAAATGAAATAACTTTGTCATTTTGTACAGATTTAGAAATTTAAAAAAAATTGAATAATTTTTCAAGTGTGAGGTATAGAACATTTTGTTTGCTATTTTAAAATGTATTCTAATTTTACTAAGAATAAAAAAGAATCTAGAGAATTAACTTGATTACTTAAAATATTTTAATCAGAAATTCTGCATCTTTCATTGCCATTTAAGGCAGTTAATTAATAATAGCATCCGCTTGTTAAATAGGAATGTATGTGTTTTAATTTTGGCCATTTTGTTATTGAATGCACTGAAAACTTTATGTATGACTTAAATTATCATCGTAAGAAATAATTGAGACCTAAAAGGTTAATTTTATGCCTTTATTTGTAATCTTGCTTTTGTTTCTTCAGAAAGCAATTATTTGTGTTTGCTCATTAAGCAAACTTAATCAACTGCCATTTCAGTAAATTTGGTTCATAATGCATTGGTCTGATATACTCAACTTCTGGTTAGCAATTCACTGTTAAGCTATGCTCAGAAACTTCAAGATGACATTTTGTATTGTTGTGGTAACTTCAAGGGGGTCTCAGCCTAGGTCTAGTTACTTGCCACACAAAGATCCATTTACTGAGACAATGAGGATTGCCAAGGAAGAAAGGAGTTGTGTTTTTTTGCTTTTGTTTTTGTTTGTTTTCTTTTTTTTTAATACAAAAGACATCTGTCAGGAGAATGGGGAATCATGCTTCAAATCTTTTTCCAAACTAATGGAGACTATGGAGTTTTTAAGGAGGGGCTACATGCATTGGGGCAGGTAATGGTGTAATTAACAAGAGGCTAAGCCTTTTGGGGCAGGTTGTAGGGAATGATGACCCATGGAGTCAGGAAGTCTGCCCAGGGTCCTTCAAAATTTCAGCTCCATGTCTTGCAGAAATTCCGCCATTTCTGGGAAACCACTGGGAAAGTGTAAGCAGTTAAAATTTTAGAGGCTCTGGTAGTAGCATGCCCCACTGGCCTGAGAATCTAAGACATGAGAGGGAGAGGATTATAAAAAACATAAAAGGGTCATTGAAAGTTGTTCATACAGTGAGTTACGGTATTACTTCAATATCTTTTCTAGTGATGGGATATGATTCAGGTAGTTTTGCTATCTAAAGTGTGTCTGGGCACTTTGATCAATAAAGTATCTTCTAAAGTGTATATGAGTGCTTCCAGGTCATAATACTGAAACATACTCTCGACCCGTCCACATCTATATTTTGGGGGGCATTATTTGTACTTCTCAACTTTAGTTTGTTTCAGTGTCTTACACATCAGTTTCTTGAACATACTCTAAAGGGTATTTTTGTCAGGAAAATCCTATGATTTAAAAAAAAAAATCGCAAGAGAGTATGTTCAAAAGGTTTAAGAAAGAATTTAATATTAAATGAATAGGTATATCGTGTGACTTCAGTTTAAATTACAAAGTGCAGTCTTTGTTAATTTCCTTTTATATTTAAATCAAAGCATTAATTTTACATAGAAATTAGAAATGTTAATTACTAACACATTTAAGAGAAATAAAATGTAATTATTTTTTGCCCTACTGCACAAAGATTTGTTAAGCAAAAGACCCTGTTAATTTAAAAGCTATTACAAGTTATGATTAATCTTAATAGTTATAATACTTATTGAGAATAAATTGCTTAAACCTTTAATTAAAAGTTGAATAGTCATTAAGATTATATAATTTAGAAAGGAAAAGGTCTTGAATTCAAACTTTTTTTTAATTTAGTAGTAAATCTAGTTAAAATTTAGTTAAACTGTAATATCTTTCAGTGTACTGGTTTCAAACTAACAGAAAGATACTGATATTATGTGCTTTTCTCTACTTTGATACTAAAATATACCACATCAAAAATTAGTTTTGTCAGGTCCCATTTGGATGGAACTGGAGACCATTCTTCTAAGTGAAGTATCACAAGAATGGAAAAACAAACACCACATGTACTCACCATTAAATTAGAATTAATTGAACAACACTTATGTGCACATATGGAAACAAAACTCATGGGAAAACAAGCAGGTGAGAGGGGGCAGGAAGGATGAGTAAATTCACACCTAATAGGTACAATGCACACTATCTGGGGGATGGGCACACTTACAACTTTGACTCAAACCATACAAAAGCAATTTTTATAACCAAAACGTTTGTACCCCTGTAATACTCTGAAATTTAAAAAAAAAATAGCTTTATCTAAATGGTAATATCATTGACATTCATAAACTCTGCTCTTTTAAAACAGAAATTGCCAAAGTGTAATCCCATTCAAACTAGACGCATTTCCTGATTCTTGATAGATTCTTAGGCATACTGTGTCTGGACATATTAAAAGTTAAGAAGAAACAATTATATATAAGGAAATTAATCCATGATAAATACCGGCAATTATGATCCCATAGCATATTAAAAATGAATACAGTATCAGTCAGAACTTTGAAAGAAACACAGGGAATTAAATCTTTATATTATATTATTGTTTTATGTTGTCTTTGATCACCCTTCAGAGGAAGAAATAAAAATAAATAACTTTCCTTTGGGCTATGGAGTCTGAATTTCACTGTAATCGGTGAAATACATTTAAATAAAATACTTTTAGCAAGAAGAATGAGTATGGTGAGCTGTGTTCTCTTTCAGAACATTTAAAATTAAGTTTGCAAAATGCGGATCACTTCTTTGACTACAGAAATTTATGAGAAATTTCTTGTGTAGACATACAGTATTCGAATTGTGCAAGAACCTGGATAATATGAATATTTTACAGTTTAAAATACACAAAAAACTGTCTACAAAAAGAAAAAGCAAACTTTATTTGTGACTTTCCAAAATTCCATTTATAAAATGAAAAATTATTTAATTATTCTTTTATTGTGTTTTTAGGTACATACCTGTTGAGTTTCCCCACTACTGACCTCAGATTCTTACTTTGATAAATTATATTAATTTATAAGGTCTCCACCTTCCTGCATAATATAGACACAGAAAATCTGGTGAAGCAAGTTACAGTGACAGCATTTTTCTAAAGTTAGGGTAGGTAAATTTATTATCTATTTTTTCTATTTATTTTTTCATATACCTGATGATGTGACACTTGGCAATTGCAATTTCTTTGTTTCTTTAAGTTCAAACCCCTTTTAATGGAAAATATTATAATTATTTAATATTTCAGAACCTCAATTTTCTGGTGGAAAGAGCACAATTATCAAAAGTGACTGCCGAGATAAAATGAGATGTGAATGTATTACACAATGTTTGAATCCAAATCTTGACTCAGTCAGTCACCAGCTTATTGATTTCTGGCAGGTTACTTTACCTCTCTACAGCCACCTTCCTCATCAATATAATGGTAATGAAACTTGTCTGCACTGATGAGATGATTACATGAGATAATATCTGTGGAGCACTCAGCACCACTTCCTGTACATATTAGGTACCTGTTAAGTGTTTATTGTTATTGCTTTTGTTGGGACTATATAAAGTGTCTTGTACTGCCTTCCGTAGGATACATAAAAAAACTCTGAAATAGAAATGCTAGGAACCTGCAAGTGAAGACCTCATTTACTCCTAGATACTCTTTTTCCTCCTCACCATCATTAGCTTCACCATCATTTGTATCAGCATCATCCTGAGTAGGTCTCAGTTTTAAAAGTAAACAAAATATACAGGAGAAATTAGGGATTGGATACTTCTATGTGTTCCTCAATTTTATATGTTCTTTGCTGAACATCACAGACAATTTAATCACTGATAATACTAAAAACATTCCCCAAATTCTTAAGTTAGGTACCATGATCCGATTTTAATTTTTGGTAGTCATACAGAGAAAGGCCCAATTCAAGATCTCTGAAATATCACAGTCCTTATTGGAGGTCTTATATCCCCATTATATTCACTCTACTGTGCCAGCAAACCCATTCTCTTCCAATCAGGATTTTCCATTTTTAATTCCAGGAATTTATTCATAGAAGAAATTATCCTGTGACCAAAAAAAAAAAATTAAGATATCTGTTTCCCGTCTAACCCTCTATTAAGACACAGAGAAGTTGTTGAAATGCATATTTGATAAATAAACTGGGACCGAAACTTTGCTTTTTGACTTTATTGCAGTGACTCTATAAAAAAACTCATTTATTCATTATGATTAAAATGGTAAAATTAACTGTATATTGTCTTATCAAAAATTAGACTACTGATAGTAAATTACCAATGTTAAAGTAGAATTTGAAACTATCAGATAGTATGAAATTTGAAGATAATTATTTAGAAAATAAATAATAAGTTATTTTGCATACATGAATAATATGTGGAATAATGAAGGGTGATGATACTGATTTTTAACCCAGAAACATATTACAAAGAATTCTAGGGGGGAAATCAACATGTAAAAGGCTTCAGAGCACAGCATATATGTAGGAAGCCTGTGGGGTTCAAGGTTAGGTAACAATCATAGAGAGGTGATGGGCATTTACAGTGAATGGTAGGAGTCCTCCATAGATGTGAGATGGATTTGAAGTAATTATAAGAGACACACACACATAGATGCATGTGTGTATATATGTATATATGTATATTTTACTACATATACATATATACACACTTATATGTATGTGTGCATGAATGTATATATGCATATTTATGCTAGGAAACACAGAAAACATTTAAACACTTGCAGAAAATATGGTTTTTTAATGCTTCTCCTTGGCTTTAAATTTTATACAGACAGCACCAAGAAGGAGAATCACTTAACAATGATGGAAATAGCATTTACAGGTACCTGCCCACTTTGAAGAGAAACTGTGAAGGTTTCTTCATACGAAAACAGTGCTTAACATTTACTACATATCCCTTCATACACATACACAAAGACATGCACACACTAACATGCACACACTCACCAAAACGTTTTGTCATTCTCCATTCCATGAGAATTACAGACATTCCTTGTTTTATTGCACTTTGCTTTACTGCACTTCACAAATATTGCATTTTTTTTACAAATTGAAGTTTTATCAAAACCCTGACTCAAACAAGTTTATTGGCACCATTTTCCAACAGCATGTGCTGACTTCTTGTCTCTGTGCCATATTTGGTAACTCTCAAAATAGGTTAAACTTATTTGTTATTATTGTATCTGTCACGGTGATCTGTGATTAGTAATCTATGATGTTATTACTATAATTGTTTTGGGGCATTGTGAACCGCACCCATGTAAGACAGAGAAGTTAATCAATAAATGTTATGTGTTCTGACTGCTCTACTGGTGGGCTGTTCTCCCATTTTTCTCCATATTCTCGGGCCTTCCTATCCCCTGGGACATGAAAAGATTAATGAGGCCAATTAATCATCTTCCATTGCCTCTAAGTGTTGAAGTGAAAGGAAGCGTTGCGTGTCTCACTTTAAGTCATAAGCTAGAAATGATTATGTTTAGTAAGGAAGGCATATTGAAAGCTAAGATAGGCTGAAAGCTAGGTCTCTTGAACTAAACACTTAGCCAAGCTGTGAAGGCAAAGGAAATGTTCTTAAAGGAAATAAAAAGTGGTATCCCAGTGAACACAGGAATGATAAGAAAGCAAAACAGCCTTGTTGCTAATATAAAGAAAGTTTTAGTGGTATAGGTAGAAGATTGCAGGAGCCACAACATTCTCTTAAACCAAAGCCTAATCCAGAGCAAGGCCTTAATTATCTTCAATTCTATGAAGGCTGAGAGAGGTGAGGAAGCTGCAGAAGAAAACTATGAAGCTAGCAGACGTTGGTTCCCAAGGTTTAAGGAAAGAAGCCATCTCTATAACATAAACATGCAAAGTGAAACATCAAATGCTGATGTAGAAGCTACAGTAACTTATGCAGATCTAGCTAAGATAATTCATGGAGGTGGCTACATTAAACAACAGATATTCTGTGTAGATGAAACAGGCTTATGCTGTATTTGAATAAGATGCCATCTAGGACCTCCACAGCTGCAAAGGAAAGGCCAATGCTTTTATTCAAAGCTTCAAAGGACAGGTTGACTATTTTATTAGGGGCCAGTGCAGCTACTGACTTTACATTGAAGCCAATGCTCATTTACCATACTGAAAATCCTTGGACCCTAAGAATTATGCTGGATACATTCTTCCTATGTTCTATAAATGGAATAACAAAGCATGGATGATAGCACATCTGTTCACAGCATGATTTACTGAATATTTTAAGCCTGCTGTTGAGACCTACTGCTCAGAAAAAAGATTGCTTTCAAAATATTACTGCTCATTGATGACGCACCTAGTTACTCAAGATCTCTGATTGAGATGTACAAAGAGATTAATGTTTTCATGCCTTCACTAACATAACACTCATGCTGCACCCCATGGATCAGGGAATGATTTTGACTTTTAAGTCTTATTTAAGAAATATATTTTGTAAAGCTCTAGCTGCCATAATACTGATTCCTCTGATGGATCTAGGTAAAGTATGTTGAAAACCTTCTGGAAAGGATTCACTATTCTAGATTCCATTAAGAATATTTATGATTAATGGGAGAAAGTCAAAATATAAACAATAATAGGAGTTTGGAAGAAGTTGATTCCAACCCTTACAGATGACTTTGAGAGGCTCAAGATTTCAGTGGAGGAAGTCACTGCAGATGTGGTAGAAATAGCAAGAGAATTAGAATTAGAAGTGGAGCCTGAAGATGTGACTGAATTGTGGCAATCTCATGATAAAACTTGAACAGATGAGGAGTTGCTTCTTATGGATGAGTAAAGAAAGTGGCTCCTTAGATGGAATCTACCCCAGGTGAAGATGCCGCTGTGAACATTGTTGAAATGAGAACAAAAGATTTAGAATACCACAAAAACTTAGCTGATAATGTAGTGACAGGGTTTGAAAGGATTGATTCCAATTTTGAAAGAAATTCTACTGTGGCTAAAATGCTATCAAGCAGTATTTCATGCTACAGAGAAATCTTTGAAAAGGAGAGTCAGTAGATACAGCAAACTTCTTTTTTGTCTTACTTTAAGAAATATCTACAGCCACCTCAGCCTTCTGCGACCACCATACTGATCAGTCAGCTGACAACAACACTGAGGCAAGACCCTTCCCCAGCAAAATGATTAAGACTCACTTAAGTCTCAGATGATTGTTAACACTTTTTAGCAATAAAATATTTTAAATTAAGGTATGTGCCTTGCTTTTTTAGACATGAATGCTATCGCACACTTAATAAACTATGATATAGCATATTCATAACTTTTATATGCACTGGAAAGCCAAAAAACTTGCGTGACTAGCTTTATTGCAATATTTGCTTTCTTGCAATGTCTAGAATCAAACCTACGATTCTCTGAGGTACGCCTATAATTGTAATATTTGGCTTTCAAGAAATAAACATCAAGTAGAGTGCATATTCTGTCTCGGGGCTTTCTACTCTCCCCGAGAAGGTGTTTTACTGGAATGTCTTGCACAACTATGCCCTATTTGAGAAATGGTGTAGGATTATAGTTGAAATTTGTAGGTTTAGATGCTTGTAAACAACCATTCAAGTGCCATTTCAATTTAACCATGTTTAAGCAATTAGGAATGTTTAAATGCTCTAGTAACTTCTGCCTCTTAGACCCAGAATGGAAAGCAAAGTTCAATATCATTACTTAAAATTTTGGTAAATGACTTGAGTAGCAAGCCCTGTATGTCCACAAACTTTTCCATCTTCTGTTTTCATGTGTGACTGGAATAATAGTTTGTTATTCTGTTTCCAAATTTATTCTTGACTTCTGAAAATTCTCACTTTTTAAAAATATTTTATTTTTTGTAGAAACAGGATCTTGGTATGTTGTCCAGGCTGGTCTCAAACTCCTAGCCATAAGCCATCCTCCTGCTTCAGCTTCCCAAAGTACCAGGATTACAGGTGTGAACCACCACACCCAGTCTGGCAAAGGTTTTAAGGAGAAAATGCAGTCAAGTAAATATCATGCTGGAAAACTCCAAACTTAAAAAAAAAAATGTGTTTTCAAATGTTTGTAATTAATTTTATTAGAATTTGGAATGAAGATATCTATTGATGCAATTTTTAAATGATAATTAGATTGCAAAGTTAACCAGAAGAGCTATTTTTACCCCTAATGCAATGGAAATAGTTACACTTATTCTCAAATGGCTTTTAGTTTTTAATTTCAGCTCACCCTGACTTTGAATCCTCTGATTTCTGAGAAAGGCAGATAGTGAAAAAACAAAAACAAAACAAGACAACAACAAAAACAAGTCGGGGTGGTGCATAAGGAGAGGTTCTGGGTGCTTCCTTGAGAGGGTGGGTAGAAAGAAAGATGTGGAAGCAGAGGAATGGTGGGTGAGGAAAAGAGATTCCGGAAAGATATTGGCCAGGGAGATGTTTGTGAACACATGGCTTCCAGATAGTCCATAACCTTTCAATTTGAGCATGGTGTGTCTTAAAAGTTCTTTTAAATTAACCTCTTGCTAAGGTAAACCAATTAACAGATTATATTATGACAGAGGCCCGCTGGTATGAACTTTGAAAGACATGATTTTGTAGGAACAGGTTCTGCCTCAGTGTCACTTACAATGAGTGCTAGGAAAAACAAATGCACCATAAATTAACAATGAGTTGTACAGAAAGTTTTATTCCACAGATGGATTTGTAATTGGCTAATACTGGTTTATTTGACAAGTGTTGATGATATAGACACTCTGTAAAGCAGTATGGTGGAATCATTGTGTTTAATTATCTAGATACAGATTTCTTGGCTAATTCTTAGCTATTTCTTCCAGAAAACTGTTGCTCCTTTTGGTGTCTTTTAAACTCAGCATGCTACACATAAACTTTATAACATAGCTTCTGTTTAGTTTTTCAGCCTAATTTCCTGGGATATCTACTATCCTGACATTTCCTACTATTTCCCAAATGCAGCATATTCACATACCCCTTTGTCAAGCCCTCTTCTCCTCTCCCCTGAGGTGCCTTTTTCTTTAATTTCTACTCTTGTCATTAGTTTGTGAAATATTTTCTCAACCTGCATAACTTTTGATCAAGTTGTTCCAGTGGTATCTCTTCTTTCATATAACTTTACCTGTTTTCCCATGGCTGGGTAGTGCTTTTCCTTTAAATTTCTATGATAATTACTAGGCATCTTTATTTTAGCACTTATAACACTAAATTATTTAGTTTATTGTCCCAAGATACATAGCCTAGCTCTATATGTGGATAAAACAAGGAGTCTGTAATTGTTTTCCAAATGAATTAATAAATCAGCAGAATCCCCAGATAAGTGATATCAATAGGTGCTCTCTATTTTGCAACTGTGTTCAACCTTTCTCCCTATGTCTTCACAATCATTACTGAATTGTCAAGTTCCACACTTTATAGTAAAAAAAATCAGACATAGGCAAAATTTTTCTATTTCTGTATGCTTTGTAAATATTTAATCAGATACCTTTATAGAATTTATGTGCATGTTGGGAGTCGATTCTATTGAATAGGATAAATGCTGTGTTGATTGTGTGTTACATGATCTAAAAAGAGAGAAAAATGATGCTTCCTCTTCCCCATTTAAACGACAATTATGTCACCAACTCAATAATTTATGCAACAAAAACTATGTTCAGAATTTAAACACAGGATTTTTTTTTGTGGGAAAATAAGCAGAACACTTAATATTGCTACATTAAAATTGAAAGTAATATTTTCTGCAGGTAAGTTACCAGAGAAATACCAAAATGACCTTCTTTCTACACATCTTCAGAGAGTGTGGGTACTTATTCATGAAGTCATTGCTACTGCCCAAAATTTGGAAAGACTCAAAAGGAATAAATTAAATGTATTTTATCTCAGATATATCTTCTCAATCAATGTATAAGTAATAAGAGTACAGCTTCTGGAAATAACAGAATCTATAAATGTAGTCAACAAAAATGATGTTACAGCCAAGACAGGTTTCTCCCAAACTGAGCTGATTTTCTAAAATGATTGGATAATCCCTCAGAATTTAAAGACAAAAGTACTAATTGCACAGGTAAAAGTAATTCCAAGCGCCCTGTCTTTCGTGCCTTTGTAGTCTTTACCATATCAAAATGCTTCACTTATGATTCTTCCTCCCCTTTCCTTGCCATAGAATTCCTTTCTCTTCCAAAAGACCCAATACTCCTTTTCTCATAGTTTAATCTTCTCCATGCAATCCCATCCCCTTATCTTACATTAAGTTCTTAACCACTTTCTGTTTCTCCCAAGTTATCTAAAATCTTATATCATTTTCATGGAAACAACAATAAAAAACAAGAAAATAGAGAACTACAATTTATTTCTTTTGAAATAATCCTTTACCATCATGCATTGAAACTATGTGATTTTTTTTTTTTTGCCTCCATTTTCTCAACATTCACTGGATTTTCAATCCCTGCGTATTCTGACCACAATCTCTAACACACTCAAAACCTTAAATGTAATGGAACTTACCTTTCTAATGTGGAAATATACTAATTAATAGAAAATATGTTAATAGAAAATGTGTATATATGTAATATTTAATGGAAAATACTCGTAAATATATATAATTCATTTTTCTTGACATTTTTGTCTTTTTTTTTTTTTTTTGACTATTGACCATTTCAATTCTTTTCAAATGCAATGCATGGAAGCTTGATCTTTTGGTTCTGGTCATAATGTCTTATTTTTCATTTTGCCCTCTGGAGCCTCTCCACATATGTTGTTGCCTGGCCCCTTCTGCACCCCTTACCTCTTACATATGGATACACATATTTTGTCATTCACTGCAATAACTCTAATTATAACTTAATTATCCTCCTAATCCAAGTCTTCATCCCAACCTTTTTATTTTTAACTACAGTCAATGTGTGTGCTGGGTGTCCAACAGCTACCTAGCACACACAACTGGACTGCACTAATTTAATCAAATTCACCAAACTAGTATTGAACATTTACGTAACCCACCTACTCATAGCAACCTATCTCCACTCTGTAGGGCTGCAATAGTGCTCCTAAGGATTCTTCAACTTTCTCAGTCAAATTGAAGAAAATACTTGGGAATAAGGAATACCTACTTTGTCTTTGTTATTCTTTCTTTCCATTGGCTTTCTATATTCCTCTATCCCTTTTGTCATCACAGATCCTCATCACTTATGCCTATTACATAGTATTTATATGTAGTATTTATGCAAATAGGTCTGCACTATCATTTAGTCATAAACTTTGTTATAAAATTTTAAGAAGTGATTTACAAATTGATAAATTTTACTAGCCGTCACCCAGTTTGGTCGTTCCTTTGCACCTGCATGTAGGAAACACTTTACTTGCCAGCACCCGTGAGCAGAACCATATGCTTAGCTTATGTAAATAAAAATGGCAGCACGAGTTCTGTGTTACATCTTGGGTAAGGCAAAGAAAGATATATTTTAATACTTTAGTCTCTTCCCTTTTCAAAATGGTTACAGACCAGCCCTCATGTTACAGATGATACAAGTGTAAGACTACAGAGCATCTGTTAGTTTAAGTGACTTTACAGTAGAGGTTCTCAGTTATCCATTTGGGACAAGTAGCTTAAATGAAAAATTAACTTTTGTGGTATACAATCACTGAGATTTGGGCCTCATATTTTGCTGTATTACTTAACTGCTCATGTCTACTTCCTTCTCTCCACACACAAAAAAGTGCATACACACTTAGGTACAAAATTTGGCATCAAATGTCTGAGTTCATGGATGCCATCTTGGTTAATAACTCCTAATAGATTTCCTCAGCTACATGTTTCCTTATTTATCATCTAACTCTGATTACCAGGGTTCAGAGCCATTGGTTTAGAGAATAGAGTTAAACATTTTCTATACCACCTATAGCCTTCAATAATCTAATCTATACCTACATTTCTGACATTGCTTCCATTAATTAATCATTAGACCTCTTGCCACATGTGCATTCTTATAGCCATGCTTTTTTAGGTAACACTTCACGTCCTTCTTCCTCTCCATCTAAAGTTCAATTGTAGTCTCTCACTGGATCTCAGCCATTAATTATAACACCCCCCTATGAATGATTACGCTAAGTATTATTCAGTTTCAACATGTAGACATATGATATTCTGATTTAGTGATCTGGGTTGGAGTTGAGGCATCATATTTGTAAACATTACACAGATGTCCGCAATATGCAATCAGGAACTCATTGTTTTCTCCAATTCATTTTGCACTTAACTCTTATCCCAGAAAGTATTAGTTGAATGTAATATCAAGTTGTTTGTGCTATTTGTGCTGTCGTCATTGTTGACAAAACAATAAGTATGCATATTTTGACCTTGTTGTATCACATTATGTAAGCATGCAAGAGTAAAATGGATCCCATCAATGGAGGCAAAAAAAAAAAAAAAAAAAAGAAAAAAGAAAAAATCCAGAATGATTATCCTTTAAATGTCACAAAGAAATTATTCTGAAAAACAGAAGAATGTCAGTTTGTATGGCTTCTATGATCTTTTCAATATTAAAATTGCCTTCTACTTGGTAATAATATTTAAGTAGATTGCAAGCTTATTTTTATATACTTAGTGCATCGTTCATCATGAATACTCAATATATATTTGCTACTATTTTCTTATCATCCAAATAAAAGATATTCATAAAGAATATTTCAGTCGAACCATGCAGGATTGGATTTTTTTTTCCAGGAAAGACTTAATACATTAAGGATTCAAAGTAATTCACTTTGTACATTGAACTTCAAATTAAATTTTATATGCAATTTTGAAGTGTCTACTTTTTTGCTTAGTGTCCGATTATTGTTACCATATTGCAGTCTCTTTTTTTAATGTGAACAATGGTGACTAATTTATTGTATATACACTGACTCTCCATCAGTCAGAATATTTGATTAAGCAACATATTATTTCTTAAGAAAGCAATGCAAGAAAAACTTTATTGCAAAAATTTTTATATAAAAACTAGCATGAATTTATTAATATTAATCTGTAAGAAAGAAACTAGACTTAAACTTATAATTAGAAGTATTCAAAAAATTCTTTCTGCTGTGTTCTTAATGTACATTGTGTGAAGTTATTCTCTTTTCATATTTTTTAAACTTGACACTACTGTACTTTTTTCCACAACCCTGACAATTGTGTAAGAACCTAAGCTGTATATCTAACTATAAACTGAAAGGCAATATTAATCTTTTAATCATTGTTGGCCCAATGGTGGCAAGAGTACTATTGAATTGTTCTAAAAATATTTAGTATATTTGTATTAATTTCCTGAAAAAAATTACAAGGAAGTTTTAGTATTTTGAAAATAGTTCCTACTTTTATTCAATTTCCCTCTATTTCAAATATAAATATATATCATACAGCTGTGCTAGCCAGAAGAGAGAAATAATGATTCTCAATGAAAATATTTCACTATATTGTTAATGATACAAATTCATCTTGGTCCCTCTTGTTAATTGAAACACTGCTATATTTGGGGATTTCAATTTGGCTACTATTAAAAGTGGGCAGTCTAGCTTTGTGTGCCTAAAATGTTTCGTGTGTTGGTAAGTGACTCTCTTGCCTACGTTTCCTTTTTTTTTAAATGAAATGGAAATATAGAATGTCTGGAGACCTGTATTGCTTGTCATTACCTTGGTGTCCTCTATCACATAGCTATTTAGAAGGCAATTTAGGCTTAAGCAAGATTTAGAGCCCTTTCTTAATCCATCTATCCACACTTGCCAGAACTTTGAATGGGGTTATCAGAAACTGCATTAACTTATAATAAAGTGATAATTTGAGTCTCATTCTACTATTGTTCCTTGTACACATGGCTCCCCCACTAATCTGATGGCTCCTGTGTATAGGAAAATGGGTCAGAAGCAGCACATTGTACAATTTCATGAAAACTGGGATTATCAGTCTATATAACAAATTGAATATTGCCTTCTACAAATGTGCAAAAGAGAGATTTGCTGATAAATGGCATCATTCAAGCAAAACATTTGGACGTTTTTATATACCAAGTTACAATATAATCGCTTTTAAAATTCAAATATATACAGTAGTATAACTGAGACACATGAGAGAACCTACAGATTCATGGTAGAAACATGAATATTTTAATTTGATGTATTATTTTTCTTTATTTTTAATTTGTATAAGCTCCTTAAATAGTTTGGTACAAGTCTCCTTTTAGGTAAATGCATTGTAAATATTTTCTCTCAGAATGTGACTTTCTTAATAATGTCTTTTGAGAATCAGACGTTTTTAACTTTGATAAACCCTAATGCATCGATTTTTCTTTTATTGTTAGAACTTTTTGTGTCTAGATTCATAAAGCTTTACCTAACTCAAGATCATCAATATTCTATTATATATTTTCCTTAATTTGGACAGTTAGAAATATGATTTATCTTAAATTATTTTTTGTATTTGGAATGAGGAGTATTTTTAAGGTTCAGTGTTTTCCTATACAGATATCCAGTTGTTCGAATATCATTTCTTAAAAAGCTTTTTCTTTTTTGCTTCAATTCACTTGGTGTCTTATTGAAATAATCAATGGCTAAACATTTCTGGATTCTCTATTCAATTCCATTAATTAATTTGTCCATCCTTATTCCAATATCACATTGTCTTTATTCCTGTTACTTTATATAATAGAAGTGTATGCCTTCTCCTTTTGTTCTTAATTTCCAAGATTATTTTTAGGTTTTCTAAATCTTTTTATTTCCATATAAATTTTAGAGTCAGATTATCAATATCTACAAAATTCCTACTAGAAATTTGATTTTTATTACATTGAATCTATAGATCAATTTGGGTACAATTGACATCTTAAAAATATTGAGTCTTCCTATTCACAAATATGGTATATTTCTTCATGCAGTTTATGTTTGTTCAATTTCTTTAGCAATGTGTGTGTGCATGTGTGTAAAAGTCATGTAGTTCTTATGTGAAATTTATCCCTAATCATAAGTATTTCATATTTTAATGATACTATAAACATTTTAAGAATTTATTTTCCCGTTTATCTTTGCTAGTATAAATTGATTTTTATATTGATTTTTGTATTTGGCAGCCATAGTAAATTCACTTGTTAATTCTCGTGAGGAATTATTTGTAGATTCAATAGGGTTATATGTGAACACAATCATGCCATCTGTAAGTAACAACTTTAAATCTTTTATTTCAGTGGGCATTTTATTTATTTTTCTTGCCCTATTGGGCTGGCTAAATCAGTTAGAAGAATGTCAGATAGAAGTGCTTCCCAGTTTTTCAGAACTTCAATATTTTGCTATTAAATATGATGTTAAGGGTATGTTTTATTTTATTTTTTTGTAGAGGCACTCAATCAGATTGATTGTTTTCATCTATTCTTCAGAATCTCCTCTTTCAGTTTCTTTATATGCCAGGCCAGATGAGAGTGCAATGCCAGAGGTTGTCCATGATGTCAAAGTTGGAGGCTTGGAAGTAGGGAGTAGCCCACATGGGTTCTGGTCAGATGCAGATGCAAGTTTCAGCTTGTTCCTCATGGTTTCTATTTGTTTCCGGTTTCCTCTCTTCATGACCATTTTTCAGTGCAGACTGCCTATCCTTTGACTTCGTGCTCAGGACCAGACAAAGACGAATTCTGTGTGTTTCAGTGATTTGTTTCAATGCATTCTGTGAGTCCACACCAAATTACAGTCATGCTCAGTTGCGTGGAACTAGCAACCGGTAAAAACTCAATTGATATTATTGAATAAATTAATTATTAAATATGATTCACAAAGATGACAAGATAAAAAAATAAAAAAAAAACTGTAGGATAACTAAGGTATTGAAAATACTAAATCCAAAGAGAAAAATTTTCATAGGTATGTGCTAGCTTATCTACTAGCATGCAGTGTTTCTTGATAGCCTTGCTTTGTCCACATTATCTAGAGAGCCAATAACTTTGACTAAGTTCCCTAGGAGATTTGGAGACATTCATACCACCTTCTTAAAGATGGTTAAATGTTTATACTTAAATTACTGATAATTTTTACTAGTCGATGAGGATTATATAATTACCATATATGATGTGAAACTCGTTCTAAGTCTCATAAAATTTAGAGGCCCTGAGTTTGAATTAATACAACATTTTTAGCCTTCATTTTGCCTCTTTTCCAGGGATTTAATCTTGCAAACCCATCTGTTCATGAACTTGTTTCAGTTTTTGAGTTCATAGATTTACAATAACCTGCTGAAACTGTATGACAAAAGCCTTTTAAGCTGTTAAGAAGAACTGTCCATACAGCAAAAAAAATGGTCTGAGCATTCAAATAATCCAGAAACTTCTTCAGGATGCTTTATGATACTTATTTGTTCTGTTCGTAAATGCTGCAGGAAGAATGTAGGTGTAAAATGCAACATAGCCTGTAGCACTTTGTGTAGGAGAACATTATTCCAATGACCTTTTTCTCTTTCAGTTGGAGATATGTCACTACTTCTTGTATACTTGTAATGTGTACACTCATTACCATGTGACTTTAAGCAGTACTGAAAGCCACAAAGGAAGCTTATTTTGTCTCTAACATACATTATCTAATATAAGTTTTTAGGAGATTGATTTATTTTATATACAAATTAATTATTATACATTTTTTATTAAAATACATGTATTTTTATATAATATATAATATTTTTCATATATTCTACTTGAAATTTCTTTGGACTAAAACCCCTTTGACTTCTACATCCTAAGACCATGATGTTTTACTGAGAAATGAATAACCTAAAACCATCAATATCTGAGCTGTTGCCTTCAATCTCTGTAAATCATGGCATACATTTAACAAAATCTGAGAAGTTAACCTTCCCAGCCTCTTCTGACAAAGATATTATGTTCTCTGACGAAAATATTATGTTCCAAATGGCAGCATAAAATTAATCTTGCACATTATAGCATCTGGCCTAGGAAAAAAAGTATAAGTCAAAAGGGAAAAGGCCCTTAATTTCAATGCATATTTGGACAATGGCCCTGAGCTGTTTATGATATCTCCTGAATGTCATGATTAGAATGTCATCTATTCATAGCCAAAATGGAATTTTAGTCCTATTGCTGTTAATGAGGGTGGAAATCTATTTAGATTCGTTGGCATCAGGTTGTTTCTCACTGGGGAGACCTAAAGTACCAGATAATTCTTTGAAGATAGGCTGTTTTGAGAGTTCAGAAAAATAGGTGCTATAATACACAATACACATGCATTTCACCCTCTCAAGGTACTTGCAAGCAATGCCAACTAGGCACGGATCTCTAAAGGAAAAACTAAATAGAAAAGTAAAGCATAAAAATTTTATTTTATTTTTTTGAATTTCTTTCTTTCTCACTTTTAGGTGATAGAAACTGCCCTTATAAAATTAATAAGGAGTTGGAAGGTGGGAACTGTGGTGGTGGTGGGGGAAATATATATATAACCAGCCATTGTTCCCTACCTTGCTTTCCTATAATTTCTTACTACTCAGGAGACACATAGCTGATGATCATAAAGATTCTTAGCTGTCTTCATCACTCCCATAGAAAACATCACCATTGTGAAACCTATGGCTAGTTTTTGAGATATCTTTCAGGCCCTACAGCCCAGTGGAATGGCTGGCCCACCCAGACCAGTGGCCACCAAGGAACTGACTCAACTGTACTTTTGACCCCCACCTGAGAAGTGACTCAGCAAACAAGACAATTTCTACACCAGTATGGTTGTGCCCTGAACCCAGCCAATTAGCAGACCCAATTGCCCTGCCCTTTCCCTGCCAAACTGTCTTTAAAAACCCTTTCTCCCAAAAACTCAAGGGTATGGATTTGAGAACTTCCTCCCATCTCCTCATATGGCACCTGCCGTATGAAACTCTTTCTCTGCTGTAACCCCTGCTGTCTCAGTGTATTGGCTTCCTCTTAAGCAGCAGGAAATGAACTGGGTAAGGCTGTAACACAATCACTGTCCTAGGGAGTCTATGTAATAGAGTACATCGGAAAAAAGTATGTCTTTTAAAACAGTCCAAAAAAATTTATATGAACATTAGACTCACTTCCTTAATGAGTTGTTCATTAAGGAAGTCCACATAAAGGATATACAATGAAATTTAAAATTTAGGAATTCAGGAAAAAAGTAAACCCATTCCTTTAAAAAATTATTGAGGTACAGCTGAAGTACAGTACGTAAAGTGTATAATTACATCAGTTTTGACATATGTATACACTTGAAAATTATTACCATAATCAAGATGACAAATATTTTCATCACCTATAACAATTTCCTCATACCCTTTTTTAATGTGTTCCTCTTTTCACCTCCATTTCCAGTAAACTGACCTGCTTTCTATATTTTATGTGATTTAGAATTTTATATTCAATGAAAAATGTAGTGTGTCATTTTGTTTTTATTTTTTTCACTGACTTCATTCATGCTAATAATTTTGAGATTCATCCATGTTATTGTGTGTATACATAGATAATTTATTTATTTTTATTGCTGAGTAATGCTCCACTGTGTAGGTATATCACAATTTTTTGTTATCCATTCACCTATTGATGTACTCTTCTGCTGTTTCGGTCTTTGGCTATTACACATGGAGCTTCTATGGGCATTCATGTATACAAGTCTTGGTATGGAAAATAGTTTTTTTTTTCCTTAGGTTAATTACATGTAAATGAACTAGTGGGTCATATGGCAAGTAGGTCATGTTTAACTTTTAAAAACTGTCAACTGTTTTTCAAACAAGTTGTACCATTTATATTCTCAACGGCAATGTATAAGAGTTTCAGTTTCTTCATATTCTTGCAAAAACTTTTAATTGTTAATCTTTCATATTTAGCTAATCTGATAAGTGTGTAGTGGTGTTTTGTGGTTTAATTTTAATTTCTCTGACAAATAATTATGTTAGAATATTTTTATACTGTTATTGAACATTTATGTATCCAATATTCATGTTTTTGTTTTGTGATGAGTTTGTTAAATTATTTTTCCTATTTTTAAAACATGTCTACTGGTCTTTTATTGTATACTTCTAAGAGTCCTTTAGATGTTCTAGATGAAGTTTTTTGAATGATGAATGTATTGCCTTTTATTTGTTTCATTTGCCTAATTCCAGTAGTTCAGAACTCTGTTACAATGATAAAATAGAAGTGATGAAAGTGGACATGATGCCTTGTTTCCAAACTCAGAGGGAGATAATTCAGTATTTCATGATTTGACATTATATTGGCTATAGGAATTTTAGATGTTTGTATTGAAGAAGTTTTTATTATTTGTAATTTCTAAGTGCTTTCAAAATTTTGAAAAAATCATTACTCTGTTAAATTATACCAGCTGCAGTAGTCCATTTATTTTTTTTTAAAAATCATTTTATTGTTTTTATCTCTTTATCTTTTTTGTTCTGCCTTTTGGGAGATTTCCTCAACTTGATCTTCTAAATGTTCAACTACAATTTTAAAAAATTTTGTTTTCATCACTTTAATTCCCAAGAACACTATTATCCACATATTTACTTTAAAAAATACACCATCCTGGGAGGAACAAGATGGCAGATGAGAAAAACTGCCACCCAGAGTGTTTCTGCAAGAAAGATAGATTTTAGAAGAAAGTGAAAAATAAATAAATAAATAAACAGGCAGACAAACATAGATCAGATGAGAGTCAGAAAAAAGGGTGCCTGAAACTACAGGAGACCCCACAGGAGGAAGTTGCAGAGGATAACTGGAAGGAGAAAGGCCCACTGAGAGGCTTGGAGACCAGCGACAAGGGTAGGTGGAGTGGTTAAATTTCCTCTCCCTTGCATTTCAGATGGCTGGTGAGCTCTTGAGCGGTTGGAGAGACCTGCTAACACCAGTCCAGAGATGGCTGCCACCAGTGAGCCGTGAGCCTCTTATGGACAGGGAACCAGGCTCCCAGCTCCCCCAGGGCACCTTCCACCCTGCAGACCCCAGCCGATAGGCAGGTGCCATATTGCTCCATTCTCCCCTTCCCCTTCCCTACCCGCAGCTGCCGAGAGAGACAATTTAGCCACCACCCAGAGGCATCTGCAGGGAACGGGACCTTTCCTTGGGGGTCCTACAGTGGACTGAGGAGTACTCAGACTGTGAGCTCCCTACCCACCAGCCTTCCCAGGTGCTGCTTGCCTGGTGACTCCAGGAGAGTGGGGCAAATACTGAGGTGGAGAGGCATCAATCCAGCTTGGGCACCCCATGGGTGACCTGAGACCAGCACTTCTCTCCCTGGCAGGGTCAGGGATTGATCTCCAGGGCCCAGGGGACAGGTCTACAGACCAGATCCCATATACCCATGTCTCAATCGCATTGCCTGGGCAGGCACAGAAGGGGTATTTGTGAACAAACCTACTGAGGTGTGTGTGTGCCTTCAGGGGCAGATCAGCATGCCTGAGGGGCAGCCCTCCTCCCAGGGGAGGGCATGAACCCAGCTCAGGCTGAGATCCTGGGCAGGGAACTTCCCTGCCCGCAGCACAGCCAGGGGAGATCCGCTGCCTTGAGGTCCTGTCTGCTGGCAGAAGCCAGGGAGAAACCACGGAATAGGAAAGGGTGGAAAGGAGCCAGGCCTGCTCCAGACTGCAGGTCTCAGACAGCCCAACCCCCCCACACAGACTTTTCAGCTTAGTGGGGCCATTTCAGCCCCTTCCTGGCAGCTTTGCCCAGAAGCAGAGAAAAGACCTTTGACTCCTGCCAACAGCATTTGTGGAGCTTGAGGGCAGGCTTACCCAACCCAGCTCTGCCCAGCCTTACTCCACTACTTACCTTCACTGAGGTGGAGAATAAGGACACACCTGGGAGTGTGAACGCTTCTAGAAAATAATAACACATTAAATACAGAGAAATGATACTTCAAATAAACACTGGTTTCTCACCAAAAAACTTTGGAGGATAAGAGACAAAGAAAGAATATCTTCAGTAAAATAAGAGAAAAAGCACTGTCAACACAGTATTCCATACCCAGAAAACATATTTTTCAGGAATAAAGGTGATGTAAAGACATTTTTCAGATAAAGGAAAACTATTTAATGCTAGGAAATTCAGTCTCTAAGCAATGATTAAGGAAGCTTTTTCAAGCTGAAGAAAAGCGGGAACCTTGAATTTTCAGGAATGAAAGAAATGAAGGAAAAGCAACAAAGCAGTAGATATAAAAGACAACTTTTTGTCTACACGTTTTTTAAAATATATGAGTGTTTAAAGAAAAAATGATAATCAGTCCTTATGAAGAGAAAGCAAAACATAAACCAAAAACCTAATAGCAGACCAATGAAGAAAAAGCCTTGAGATTTAGGAATCGGGAAAATTAATCAGAGGAACAAATCAGCATTAATATATCTCCATGTTTCCACATAATATACTGCATGCTTTTAATCATTAATTTTGGAACTTATCCAGTTATCACCCAAATAATTATAAAAGGCTTGCTACAAAATATCATATGGTGGACCCTTTCTCCCTAATTCTCTCCAAAAGTGATCACTTTCTATTATGGTAGCTACCAAAATTACTATTAATATGATTTGATCTTTAATATTGTGGGCATGGTTACTTTTATTAAAATACATATTCATTTAAAAGAAATTGTAGATCTATCAGTCTGTATAAGTGTTTGTTGAATGATTTGAAAGCTAGATGCCAAGGCTAAGGAAACTTCCTATACCTGTATTTCCTTCAGAATACCCATTTCTCCTCTAATTAGGACTTGATAAGTATTACTGAGTATGAAGCAATTCATTCAGAAATTTAGTATCTTCAATCTTGTGCTATTGCTTTGAATTATGCTACTCTTCTGAGTATTGTCAAATAACATTTTATAATCTATGTTGTTCTATGTAGTGCAGAAGCGATACATGTGGTCTTACTGAACAGTAGGTCACTTCCAAATACTAATCCTACTATTTCCAGGATTTTTTACTCTTGATATAAAAGTAATTTATAATTACTTTATTTTTCTGTTTTCTCTTTTCCATTTTTTCTTTTTCTTCCTCTGCTCCTCTTCCTCCAACTACATATTTATTTTTCGTTAACTCACTTTACACTCACCCAGAATGCTTTCTGTTGCTTTTTTTCCCCCTTATAATCTCTTATTTCGTCTTCTTTTTGCCTTTTCTTCCTTCCTCTATTGTGGTGGTTTTTAACATGATGTCCATGGGCCTCTAAGTATAGATGGGCTTCAGGAGATCCAGAAATACTCTGAAAGTGAGTGCAAATTACAGATGTTGAATGTGGGGTTTTTTTTGTTGCTGTTAAGTAAAAAATCCCTGAAGTCTCAAAGAAGCAAATGAAGGACCAAAAAATTGTACAGAAAACTTCCATAATTTCTCTCTCGTCTTTCCCTTTATGTTTCCCTGTAGTTTCCATACACTCTCTTGTGCAAGGCAAACTACCTGTGAAACATTGCAATCTCTCCTCTCATTTTCATTTCCAGGCTTTCTACTTTCAGTTGTAAAAAGGATGAAATGTTTCCCCATAAGGAACTTCTTTGTACTGGCAGGAAAGGACTAGTTTCCTGGCAGTGCCATATCACAGGGGAAAAACAATGCACACACACAAAGCTGGAGAATCTGGCACGTGATGATTCTCAGGAACAGGAAGTAGTAAGGTGATTCACTTCTAAGCATCCCTTGCTAAATTTGCGTATTAAGGATGAAATATCTTTTGCTGGTTTCCAGTTGATTTAGAAGAAAAAAGCAGATATCTTAAACTTTTAACCCACAACTATAACTACAGATGTCAAAATTTCCAATAGAAGGCCATCCATTCTTCCACTACAAGTTCTCTGAAATAGACTATGAAAAATTGTTTTCCTCTCTCTTTGCTCATAACATTTCCTCTGCTTTGAGCTTTTTTCCTCAGCACATTCTGAATCTAATAAACTGCTATTAATTCACTAAAATACAACTTAAATGCAGTATTTGGTATGAGGTATTTCCTCATTTAAAGGTACCCTGCTGTCTCTTTTTTCCAGTCTCATATACATTATCATAGTTATGTGTGCCTTTTGGCAGGGATGATGTCTAATTCATCTTTATCTAACACATTATCTATAAGAGCAGACAGTTTATAGGTACACAAAGTACATAGAATGATTGGATAGATGAGTAAATTAATAACAGAATTTTAAGTGCAAAGGAGGATTTATATAAATTGCTACACTAAAAGTCAAAGCCAACTAATTCTTTTTATAAGACACGTTATCTAAATTGCTTGACGTAGTTCATAAATCAATCTTAATAGTTTCTGAACTATCTGTATGCCAGATCATACATAGTAAGTTGCATTCCTAGAAGTCTCACACACACACACACACACACACACACACACACACACACACACACACACACACAGTGTATTATAAACTTATGATAATCCCTAAATAAAGAAACTCATTTAACTTAATTTAGCATTTCGCATAGGCATTAACTTTCAGAACATGTACTATATTTTAACTCCCCCAGAATAGAAGCATTCTATAGAAACCACTAAACCACTTTGGAAAATCATGAAGTAGATAATAAATACTCCATTTTGTTTGCTCTATAGAGACGACATGATATGTATCTGTGTATATAGACAGACAGATTGAGATGTGATCCTGAATATCCCTTCATTCCAATACCTGTACTTTATTTAACAATGAAAAACACTAACTAGCTGACCATATAAAAGGAAAACTACAAAACTAAAACCTCAACACTGCAGAAGTCTACGTCTAACTAAGACTTACAAACAGACAAAGGCATTATAAATTTTCTTGTAATCATTTAAATTTTAAATTGTTAATGGAGAGTAGCTGACTATTCTTTCATCAGAAGGTTTATCTTAAGTCTGAATAGTCAACTTGGAATGGTCAACATATAAAAAGTAAAAGTAATTTGGAATAAAAGTGATATTCTTTCCATGATATTTGGGGAAAATTAAATGTCCTTGAAAATAGCATTGAACTGAATTTAATAACCTAATATGCTAAGTAGAAAGGAGGAATGTAAAACAGGTCTAGTATTAATATTGCCAAACAATTACAGAGTAATTCCACTGAAATTCACTCTTGGCTGGGAGGGAATTAGAGAACTTTATCATAATATTTGAATTGGTTTTCTTAATTCAGAAAAGCAAAATCAAAAGTGAATCTTATTTGTAAGGATGCTGTGTAATGGAGCCAACCTAGAAAACAAATATGTCACAAAATCACATAGAGTAGAAAAAGGAGATGCTTTAATACTGGTCATGAGACTTTTCCTGTCTATGTTTCACATTGCTTTTGGGGTTTGACTTTATGTGATTCTATCTGTTTTGTGCAGTGAGCTATGGGCAAACTGCTGGCAAAGCACTATCAATGTTCCTTCTGAAAAATCAACAATGACAGTCTTTCCCTAGCCTTTCCTGTGCTCATTAACCATGTCTCCAGAACTAAACCACTTAATACAAATAAAATGTCTTCTCATGTTTAGACCTTTAGAAAGTATACATTAGCTATAGACTAAAAATCATCCCTAGGGCAGATGTTTTGGCATGCCATATAGGTGCTATGTGCCAAAAATGTAATAGCCAATTGGGTGGTTCCAACTTCTGCAGAATTTGAAAATGGGCATTGGTATCTCTTTAGACTGAAAATAACTAAGATACCTGGAGTCAAACTTTGTTCAAATCTAAGGACTGCTACTTACAAGCTGTGCACTTTAGAGAATTATTAAATAGCTCTAAAATGCAGTTACCTCATTGCAAAATGAAGCCCATGATAGCTTTCTCATAGCAGTACTCCTTTAAGGAGTATACAAGTAAATATATACACAGTATATACCATGGGACTGAGACTTAGGATGTGGTCAAAAATGTGTTTCTATTCTCTTCCCTTTAAAAATTATCAGCACAATATCTTTCTTTTTTTTGGTTGAAGTTATTTTCTTTCTGATCCCCATAAACCAAAAATCTGTAACCACAATTATTCTGAAAGTATTCCATAGAAATTTAATTATGCACACACACACAAAACCCACATGGACTCACTTACATATGCATATTCACATATTGATATGGGGAATATGAAGTTAGTTTCATGTTCAGCAGTGTCGGATGTGGTTAGCAATATGAACATTATAGGCATGAAAAAAAGTACATGTTTTCTCACAGACCCTTAGCTGGGATCTTAGAAAATGTACTGTTACCTTTGCAATCACAATACTCATCAGTCAAAGGAAAGAAAGATGTTTAGCCTAAAAAAATCGCTGGCATAGATCAGTGCGACCAGGAGGTAAGCAGTTCCTAGAAACTTGCCACATTGAACCATCTAATTCAATGAAAACAAAGTAGATTTGTTTGATAAGAAATTGTCTTACTCTACTGTCAGATGTTTCTAGAAGAAGAAATGTTCTTGAGTGAAATCTAAAGAGATGAGTATATTTTGGGCCATTTTTCTTTGTATTAAGTAAAGAGACTTATATAGAATAAGAAAACAAATTATAATTAAACTCACACTAGTGTTATGGTAGAGATCCTAATTTGGGGAAAACTGAAGACATTTTCTTTTAGAAATATAACTTTAATGATCTTTCTTTCAGAAACATGACTATTAAAAGGCATAGTAAAGTTTTGAATGCATATGTTCATGATAAGTATGTATTTCAATATTAATGCTTTTGATATACATAGTGGCCTGAGTAAAATGATAAGGTTTGTTAAGTAATAATTTCTCTAACAGAGAGGATTTTGTCATAGAGTAAGAATGCAGAGAATAAGTTAGGATTCTTTATACATTTTTGTGTTTCTTATTAAATATAGGGCAACACATCCAAGAAGGCTCATTTATTTAGGTATTACTTATAAAGTACTTCAGAGTACATAAGTGAAGAAAGATAGTTGCATGTATTTCTCATTCACTGTAGTAAAATATCAAGTGTGCATGGCATGGAAATATTGTCGCATGGTTGTAGAGAGGAAATAAAATTGTCTTCATTGCTTATTTTGTTTATTCATTCAAAATGTAAAAAATATATAATTATATAATTTCAAAATTTTATTATCGTTAAAGGTTCTGGCTTTTCATAAAACCAGAAAAATATCAGGATTAATGGAGATAAAATAATACTTGAATGCTATGAATATTGTTTTCTTTCTCAAATTTTGGAGATAACTTTAGGTAAAATACAATATTGAAATTTTAAAAAATATAAATATGAAGACCTATGACAAATTGACTACAAAGGTATTTTACCTTTTCAGACAAAAATGTCTTTGTTTCTGCCTAAAATTGTACTTTTTAGGCTAATATTATGATGACTTGTCTGAAAAAAATCTACAATAAGCATTCAAGTATTCATTGTATGGTTTGTGCCATCAACTTTTAAAATGGACAACAAATATATTCAGTAGTACTTCTAACAATGGTAATATTTGTCATAATTATATAAAGTAATTATGTATATGCAAAACTGAATCAACATTATGGATCTTCAAGAGATAAATGAATGCATGCATCATTTTTAAATTTTTAAGCACAAAATGATTTTATTATTTGTATTTATTACAAAAAATTATCTTAAATACAAAATTACTTTAAACACAAAATTATTTTTATCTCATTGAGATTCTTAATATAAATGCCATTAATGAGTTTTCATCAGTTCAATTGCAGAACTTTTTATTTTACAGTTTTTTTGTTTTTGGTACTGGTGTTGAAGAACTAAGAAGAGCATGAAGCTACAGAATATTATTGAAAATTTTACATATATAAGCATTATATATATATATATGCACGCACACATATAAAACCAGTTATCAAATTGCTTTTATTAATGTTGATTCAGAGAGTAAAAAGAATGGGTAGTGATAAAGCTGATTTTCATCTTTAAAAGAATAGAATGGAGAAGAAAAGTGTGTGTGTATGTGTACGAGTATGTGTGTATGGTTAGAGATCTTTGATGGAAAGGAACAGGATGTCATTGTGATTTACTTGAGCAAAAAAATGAATGATTTAAAACGTATAGGATAGCACAGAAAAAAAAAAAACAGTTTCTTAAAAACTAGAACTCAGTGTTGTAGGTCACTAGGCTGCTCCAATGATCCAAGACACTGTTTCTACTGGGTGGGCACTTCAGAACATCCCTTGTTGAGAGTATTCCATCGTTTTTGCTTTTCCAGTGGTACTAGACATTTATTGCTTGCACAACTCCAAAGGAATTTTGGAAAAAAATTATTTGTTCCAGCAATCCCATTACTGGGCATCAACCCAAAGGGAAAAAAAAAGAGACATTGTATAAAGAAGGCAGCTGCTCTAGAATGTTTATAGCAATTGCAAAGATGTGCAAACAACCCAAGTGCCCATCAATACATCAGTGAATTAATAAAATGTGGTATATGTATACCATGGAGTACTACTCAGCCACAGCAAACAATGGTGATCTAGCACCTCTTGTATTATCCTGGATAGAGCTGGAGCCCATTCTACTAAGTGAAATATCACAAGAATGGAAAAGTAAGCACTACACGTACTCACCATCAAATTGGTATTAACCGATCAACACTTAAGTGCACATACAGTAGTAACATTCATTGGGTGTCAGGCAGGTGGGAGAGGGGAGGAGGGGATGGGTATTTTCACACCTAATGTGCGTGGTGCGCACTGTCTGGGGGATGGGCATGTTTGAAGCTCTGACTCAGGTGGGACAAAGGCGATATGTGTGACCTAAACATTTGTACCCTAAATGTTTGACCTAAACATTTGGTAATATGCTGAAATTTAAAAAAAAAAAAAATCATGTATATTAAATTTGACAATTAAAATGATTCTAAGTTTAACTGTGCAGGGTATAATTTTCAGCGTATCGTAAATACAGACTTTATAACTGCTACATCATGTGTTTAAAGTAATCAATAGGATCTACTATTTGATGCCCACAATCTTCAGTCACTAAGAAGCTATGTACCAAAAGCGGACATATTTCCAAACTATTTCCTCTTGTCTGGACCTTCAAAATGTGTTGAAAATGTTACCGTGTTTACTGCTACCATCCTGGGACATGCTACGATCATCTCTTGGCTGAGTTATTCTGCTGTTCCAACCTGTATTATTCAAATTTGATGTGACAACAAATAATCCTCCAAAAGTGAGGCGCTTGCACCAGCAAACATTTGCTCTTGCTTATATTCCACAAGCAGTTTGGAATCCCTGCAGCTGTACTGGGCTCTGGGTCTAGCTTGGCTTGTTGGGGTACACCTGGGCTTGTGCTCCACATTCTTTATTCTAGTTTCAAGGAAGAAGAAATAGCTACTATCCGAGGCATGTTCGCCTCATGGAGGATAACAGTAACCTGAGGGCAGAATGGAAGCTGGGGTAGACAAAGTCAAACTCCACGGGGTGCATTAAAACTGTTGCTTAAATGTGGTAAAAGTCATATGTGCTTATGTTCCAGTGACCGAAGCAGATCCAATGACAAGTCCATAGTCCACAGTCGATGTGATAAGGAAGTATACATTTTACTTAAAGAAATAGTAAGAGCAGGCAATGATCAAATACATGTGAACAGATAATATAATCTACCATTTCTCCACAACAGTATCTTTGCTTTTATCTGCATTATATTTGAGAATTTTTTCCCTCAAAATAGTGTCCAAATGTTCCTATTAAAATAGAAGTCAGATTATATTACTTTGCATCTATCCCCTGTGGCCTCTCATCTAATTACAAGTGAAATACATTATACTGCCCTATAGGGTCCAACGGATTCTTATTAATACCTTCTACCTCTCTTACCTTTGCTCCCTTTGGAAAAGGCCTCCTTAGTAGTTTCGACATACACCAGGCACATTCTTTCTCAGTTCCATTGCTGTTACCCGTATGTGCTCATGGCTCTTCCATCACCTACTTCATGTCTTCATTTAAACATATGCTTCTCAAAGAGGCCTTGATTTTATTTAAAATGTTAATCTTCTCCCAGAATATCTTGGCTCAACTTGTAATTTTTTTTTTCTCTTTGATTCTTTAAAATACTTTTTGGGTCATATGTCAAAAATCACTTGTATAGAGAAGAATGAGTCCAAGTGGGAACTCCACCCCCACCCCACAGAGAGCAGAGTGGAAACTGGGGCTAGACAAAGTGAAACTCCACAGGGTGTATTTAAAGCTTCTGCTTAAATGTGACTAGCATGAGTTTATCGGAGAAACTTGAATGGTCGCTGGTCAAAAATAGATTCTGGAAGTTGCATTAAAGTTATTTTAGGATGGAAGAGGGATGAGGGAAGAAGAAATACTACCTATTGGGGGTAATGTAACTATTTGGCACATAGATACACTAAAAACACAGACATCACCACTATACAATTGATCTATGCAACCAAAAACCACTTATACCCCTAAGTCTATCAAAATATAAATAAAAAGTAAATTTAAAAATTAAAAGAAGGAAAGGTTAATAAGAATAACAAAAAAGTTATTTTTATTCCCAAATTGTTTCAATTGCTCATATACTGTAAGACAATTTTGTAGAAATGAATAACTTCAAAAAATTAGAAATATAACAAAAATAGAAATTTTAAGCAACTGTTAAGATTTTTTTTTAATATATTTGAGAGTACATAGACTAAGATTATTGCCTAAGTGGCTTGAATTATGTCATGTCTACTAGCACAGAGGGTCAAGAGAACAGAAGGCCAGTTCAGTTCTTACATCAGCACATGACTCTGCTCCACTGGGTTATCCGCCCAATAAGCTTCCGGTCCCATTCTTCAGAGAGCTGCCAGGTGGGAGAGAGTGGTGAAGTCAGCAGGGCTAAAGTAAAATAGTGAGGAAGGAGATAAGCGAGATAAGTGAAAGCTTCTTTATCTCTGATGAAGGAGCAGTAAGTAAAGTGAGTGCTTGCTGTGAGAGCACCTCGCTGTGAGAGCAAATGTGTTGGAATGCATGTGAAACTCTTTTAAACAACTGAGCTGGTTTATGTAATTCAGTCAGTTAAAATTATGTGTGTTAGGTATTAACAACTAGTCATAGCTGAGGAACATCGAAGCTGGCCCATCATTGAAGAGTGATATGCCAAAAATCAGTCATCAAGTCTAGTAATGCTGATGACTTTATATATCTCTGCCTTTGTCCTTGTTTCCATCTCCCTTGTTGTACCTTTCTCTTAAGTAGTCAGAGCTTCCAGCTTTCCACTGATTATTCACACCTTGTCTCTCAGAAGGTGGCTCTTGAAACATTTTAGGATTAAGATTTTCTTTGTTTTCTCAGCTAAACTTTAATCACCATGAATGCAAGTATAAAGTCTATATTTCTTCACTATTACATTCCTGGCATCTAGCAGGGGACATCCAATAACCATATAATAAAAGAATAAATTTAAAAAAGAAAATACAGACAACCAAGAAAACCACTAGATGGTAACAGCTGGTGCATAGCTAAACCCAGTGGTCAAAGAATAGCTTTGCCAACAACTGAAAGACTCTAATTCAGATATCTCACCCATCAACGTATATGCTACAGTGCAGCATTTCCTCAAAGTGTGAATTAAAGATCAAGTATAACAAAAAAGGGTTCTGCAATTAAAGATGTTTAGGAGATACTGAATAAAATTTAATAAACAGAAAAAAATGAATGAATGAATGATGGAATAAATAAAGATAATTGAACTTGCCCTGTGTTTGATTCCTAGGAACCTGATAACTAAAATGATTAAAATAATTTCAGATTAATTGTGATTGGTTGGTACATTTTTATGTTATCTATAACCCAAGATAATATGTGCCTTTCAAGTGCCCCCTTTATTACATTTAACCCATAAATTAATAAAGCAAGAATCATACTTAGTATAATAAGTCTGGGGGAAGAGGGGTTTATTTTAATACTGTATACAACAAACCATATCACTGGGGGCTGTCGAATGTTTCAGTAATTATTGTTAGTGGGTCTCACCAACAAAACTACAAATAGAAATGCAAAACTCTGTCATCTCAAAGTGAATCCTCAGGGCAAAACTAGTGATGATGAGAATGCTGCTTGGAGAGATGGTGTGGTGAGTGTTTGTGTGTAGGTCGGTGCTGTGCTTGTGTGCCCAACTAAAACATAGCATCCTGCATTTTTTCAAGTTTAAAATTAAAATTATTCAGTACAAAAGCACACTATGATAAAACCAAACCTTTCTTTGTACTCTGGCCAAGGTCTTTCTAGCAGAAGGCCAGGATTCTAGCAAGAATGTATGTAAAAGGATATCTATGAGTTCTCAAAGATTCACTTGAAATTTATTTTGCATTCTCTAGCCTTGCTCAGTAACTGTGTTTTGTTAACACTGTCTGTTGAGCCCTGGTGACTCTCAGTAACTGGAATATGTGGTTAACTGAACTGTTGGAAATACTAGCGCTTGTAGCTAATGCATTCTCAGAGCTGCACAGTATGAACACAGCGGGTGTAAAGTAAAAGCAATAATAAAATATTGAACAGACCTTAAGTGCTATGATTATTACTGTAGACCAGTTTTTATCATCCCTTTTGAAAGTCTACTTCTTGAATTTCCTGTGTCTAAAAGTGTTGATAGCAATATTAACCTCATATTTTCTTTCTTAGTGATGGGAATTACATACTGTATTAAAAAAAAAAAAGCAAGTAATATTTGGAAGGGCTTGCCCATAGAGAGTGGCTATTAAATCTGTGAACGAAATTATCTGAAGATTCTGCAAAGATACCCTCAAATAATCTAATAACTAACTAACAAGTTCAGTATGAGACAAGCTGAGATTTTTAACATCAACCTTCCTCTAGAGAGTTTGTACCCATTGATCAGTTTGTATTCTTATAAAGTCAAAGGAGGAAAAAGAGCTTGTTTTAGGGAGAGAAACCCTAAATAAAAGAAAGGTTTTTCACTGATGGTTGGAGAGAAGAATGATGATAATCAAATTCTACTTTCATCAATTCATTAGTTATGCAAGATTGTGTTTTGAAATTAGAGTAAATATATCTGTGTACCTACATAGATATAGATATATCACCTTGAAACAGGATACAAAAGTGGGTTCATCTGAATCTACCATCAGATTATTTCAATCACATAATACACCTTACTTATTCACAACAAAATTGATATTTTCAAAGATTAATATTGACATCTTTTTCACTTTTATTAATGTATAAGAGATGAAACTTTAAAAAAAGGAAGAGATGCAAATGCTATATGTACTTGAAGTGTTTTACAGTATTCCATACAGATATATTATACATTCATTTCACTATATATATCGTCATCTATACCTTTATTTGGCCTACACTCTGCATCGATCTGTCAGCACATTCTGTCTGCCTTAACTTTAAAATATATTTAAAACTAAATTGGCTGGGCGTGGTGGCTCACGCCTGTAATCCTAGTACTCTGGGAGGCCGAGGCGGGCGGATCGTTCTGAGCTCAGGAGTTGGAGACCAGCCTGAGCAAGAGTGAGACCCCGTCTCTACCAAAAAATAGAAAGAAATTAATTGGACAGCTAAAAATATATATAGAAAAAATTAGCCGGGCATGGTGGCGCATGCCTGTAGTCCCAGCTACTCGGGAGGCTGAGACAGTAGGATTGCTTGAGCCCAGGAGTTTGAGGTTACTGTGAGCTAGGCTGACGCCACGGCACTCGCCCCAGGCAAGAGAGTGAGACTCTGTCTCAA
>RJWJ010011297.1:0-44756 GCA_004363605.1 Indri indri
TATCCTACACACTCTCCCAGAGCCAAGGTGGAGGTTCTTGTGTGCCACACCAGGGCCCCCGCCTTTTCCCAGGGGAAGAGCTGCTCTTCATTGCCCTGTTGAGTGAGAGAGGTGTAATGAGGTGGGGTGACAGGCAGAGAGGGTCCTGAGTGTGCTGGAAGACATGCCCCCATCCCCACCCCCATGTTTTTAATACTCAAGTGCAATAAGCCACACAGGGCACTGAATCTGCAATGCTGGCTGTGATCAGAAGTGCGGAAGGAGAGGACCAAAGACCACTTCTCCTGTGGCCCTGGGCCCATTGTTCATTTGCATACAGAGCTTAGCAATTTGTAGATGATCAATTTAGCTTCTAACCAGGTCTAGCGGTCCACTAATTTCCTGAGGGACCATCTGTTAATGGTGATCTTGTAGACAATGAGCAGCTCTTTTTTCCGGGGTTAAGTCACTCTGTGTCTCCTCTTAGGTCCCAAAGACGAACTTGTCCAGGCAGGCCCTTATGTCAGCTTAATGACATAAACAAGCAGCTCCCATCGGCTGCTAGGAAAAATTAGAAATTCTCTCTTATCTACATAGGGCTGGGCTGGGGAATCTTAGCAATGGAAATCACCTTCCAGTCCTTTTGAACATGACAACAGGAACAAAAAACAAGATGAGCTGTGATGGGTATTTCCATAAATAGTCTTTCTTTTTCCCCCATGTTTGGGATTAGGACTGAGGATTACTTATAAATACCATAGAGCAAAGTATTTCAGGGCAAAATTCATGTGAGTCTTATTGTCTCCCCTCCCCCCATCTTGCCCAGGGCTACAGAGGATAAGTAAATTGGTTATTCCCAACCTCTTCCTTTTGCTCACTAGAAATCCAAGTAATTTATAAGGGCCCAATCCTCATTTAATCAAAACAGAGCATCTGGAGAGATTTACAAACAGGAAGAAATTTATGTCCACAAGAGACACACGTTTCCTGCCTGCAGTATAGCTTAAGGATGGTTTTTGCCAGACAAGTAGGAATCTTGATTCATGTTTAATTCGGTCAAATTATATCTCTCTTAAAATTAAATAGCAATTCTTCTTTACAGAGGTGATTCTAACCACATCTGATTGCTTGACTAAAAGGTTTTCCTGCGTCATCTGGGAAATCTACCTTTCCCAGAGACTAAGGAGCAATTACTTTTTCATGGGAAGATGTAGATATAAGGTGGAGTAAGTCTATCAAACGCTTGTGAGTAATGAAATTGAGAAGCCAATTGTATCATAACAGAGAGAGTATCTAACGATTTTAGATTGGTCATTCCATCCCTGTGCATGAGGGATAATAGAGCTTTGCCGCACAGATTAAGGAAAACATCATATTTCTGATCGAAGTCATTTGTGACGCTGAGGAAATTCTAGACCAGATGTCCTTCTTGAGAGTGCCCTGTATCACATAAACCTCTCCAGAAGCAGATCTCACCCAGGACTTCAGGTTGGTAGATGAAGGCACTCTATGGTAGACAGGGACAATGCAGCCCCCCAAGATGTCCTGTCTCAAGGGGGTGAAGGAGGAAAGAAGAAGAGGGATGTGATCCAGGAGCCCTGAGGATTGCAAATACAAGCTGGCAATTTAGCAAGCCAGGTTCAGAGGAAGAGCTCCATCAGCAAGCTGTCAACACCTGCCTAAGCATCCCTCCTACTTGGAAGTTAAGGCCACTGCATGTTCCCTCCCTTTTTTCAATGCCCCAGCGCCATTGAGCCTTGAGTCAGAAATTTCTCACGATCAGTCGAATGATCATTTTAATGCAGATACTTGTGGAGTGTTAGTTGTCAGAAAGCCAAGAAAATCTCTCTCCATAAAGAACAGGGATGAGAACTTTCATCAGTGATGGGTCCACTGAAATAACATGTTAATTTCCTTGTAAATATGGTATATATGAATTTTTAAGTGAAAAACTGACAATACTATTTACTCATTTTCAGAGATTTAAATTATAATAACCTTGATGAATTCCCCACTGCAATTAGGACACTCTCCAACCTTAAAGAACTGTAAGTATTTAGGATAATTTTAATGGGAGAACTTTATTCTTTGTGAATGTATTTCAAAATGCATGATTATTGTCTATATTGTACATAATATGACTTGCTAAAATATGTTTAAAGTTTATACAAATAATGGCTAAGTGCACTTAAAATATATTTTAATTGATTCTATCACCATAAATATCAGAGGTAATATTTTTTGTTTATGATGGGTTTCTCTATTATATATATATGTAAAATATTAATGTATATATTTCTCTAAGCCATACTCTTTTCTCTTTTCCTAAGCCATACATACTCCCCCAACATTTGCATACTTTATAAGATTTGTAGCAGAACTATAATGAAATTAGTTATTTGCTGAGCATTTCTAAAAACCTGAACATTTCTAGGTTACATAAGTCTAGAACTGGATGAATAAAATTTTATGTACCTAGTAAAGTACTAGACGCTTTCGCATGCATTGCAGTTGACCCTTGAACAGCACAGGGTTGAGGTGCCAACACCTGCGCAGTCAAAACTGCACGGATAACGAGGCAGTCTTCATTGCAGACGGTGGGGCAGCCCAAAGACTACCACTCACCTCATACAGCCACCGGCCCAAATAAAATCCAAAGAGCACTGACTGCTCCTCTGCCATTCAGACAACATTAACACCAACAGATGAAAATCAGTTTGTTAGTACAGACTTACTGAGCCAGGGCACCTTCCTTCGAGTCAGGAAATTTTGTCCTCATAAGGAGATTTCTTAAATCTCTACTTCACTGCAGCTTAATTTTCTCTCCTCCTAGCTTCAAATGGGGTCACAAGGAGTGATCATAATCCTCTGTCCAAAGATAGCTCCCAACTCTCTCGGGCTGTTTGTACGATGATGCTCTATTGGATATTAACAGATGGATTTTCTTTTTATACCATTAGATTGTAAGTTTGCATGAAGTGTAGTTATTATTTTCAGATTCTTTATTCCTCTTTCAAGATGAGAGCATGTGATTTCTTTTTTTCCTAGAGAGTAAATAAGGGCATGTAAGTTTCAAGATGCAGAGAGGAATTTAACCTTGTTCTCTGGTTACTTAAAGGTGCTGATTATTGCCATGGGGGTGGGGGAATCTATTAAATAATTTTACCCCACCCATGATTTTCTATAACTTGTTTTTCTCTCTCTCTAGAGGATTTCATAGCAACAATATCAGGTCAATACCTGAGAAAGCATTTGTAGGCAACCCTTCTCTTATTACAATGTAAGTGACCATAATGCTTTTTTGTTTTTCCATCCTAAAATATAGCGTATGTGGTACTTTTAAATATAATTGAGAAGCCAATTGTGTCGTAACAGAGAGAGTATCTAATGATTTTAGATTGGTCATTCCATCCCTGTGCATGAGGGATAATAGAGCTTTGCCGCACAGATTAAGGAAAACATCATACTTCTGTTGAATGAATATTCTATATTTGCCTGAGTTTTATCTCGATGTAAGAATTTATACAGACAGGTGTATATGGATGTGTTTTTCCAGGTTTTAGCTGAATATCGAAATAATATAAAAGGTTCTTTTTTAGGATCTGATATGCAGCGCATTATGCTTAGTATCTTCAGATGCCTTGTCTCATTTCACAATAATTTTGTGAAATGCTTTTGATTATCTCTGTTTTCTGTGGAATAAAACTGATTTTTAGAGCATTAATGTCAAAGCTGCATAGTCATTCAGAACTTGAACATAAGTATACTAGAAACATAAATTATTATACACAAACAGGGGTCTTTTGCAGCAGTAGACTATACACTGTACAGTCTACATTGATGGTAGAGGTTTTATACGTTTTGTACTAAGTTTCTATTTCCATTCATTATCAAGCCCAAGCATTGAGAAACATTTATACAAACTAGGATGTAATTCCAGAAAGGTACGTATGTTATAGAAAGGTGTATATGAGGATTTATGTGCCATAAAAAAATAAAACAGAGTTATAACTACAAAGTATAACTAATTTTATGTTTCACATTTAGAACAGACAAAAGATTGATGATATATAGATATGTAGGAAGATGGAAATATGTAAGTATTAGGCTGGCTCTTAGTTGAAAGACACCTGTCCAAGGCGAGGTTGGGGCACAGTATTGGCCTAGGGTCATGGGTGAGAGGTCTCAAATATGGAGGAGGAGAATAAAAACAACTGTGGAACATGACTCTAGGGGCACTTCTTGGCAGATGTTGGTCGTGTGCCAACTTGATTGAAAAGCTTTCTGGAACCATGTGGCATTTGTCACAAATAAGCTAGGGTCCCAATTAGCACTGACAACTGGAAGAGAAAAAAAATTGTTCATTGTCTCTGAAATGTTCTGGCAATATTTTGGCAAACTAAGGGTTTTAAAGTGTATTGACAATAAACATTAGTCCTCATTAGAGAGTATTTACATATTAAGCGGTTGGCAAACAGCCTTTGCTCCACTTTCTGTAGCCACAGCACTGGTTTTTAATCACTCTTTTGATATGCTAATACCCCCTGAGGAGGACTAACAGCCCCCCCGTATTTATCAGAGATTCTACTCAACTCTGAAAGTGTTGACCACTTTCTCCCTGAAACACTGTTCTCCTTGCTCCTGCGTCTGTTTCCATCTCTTGCCACCACCAGCCCCTTCTGACGCCCCCTTTTCTGTGAATACTTCCCACCTCCAGTTGGCCACTCAGTCCTCATTTCTCCCTCTGCAGTCCCCATCCTATCCATATTCTCTTTTTATCCCCATTGCACAGCCTGTCTGCTAGTTGTTACTTCTAGATTTTTACCAGTCTGGATGATGCTGATGGCCCTCCCCTCACCTTCACCGTTGGCAGGATCACCTCCCTTGAAGAGCAGCATCTGTCTTGTCACCCTCTGGCTGTGAAATATGCAGACATTCAGGGTTATCTATTTACATTAAATGCAAACTCCTTACCCTGACATTTACAGCCCTCCACAATATGGCCTAAGCCAACCCTCCCAACCAGTTCCCCAAAGCTCTTCTCAATTACCCTAAGTCATAAACCAGACCAACTAGGCTATGCTCATAGAACAAAGCTCTTTCCCACTGCCATTTTACGGGATTTTTTAAAATCTTCCCCTAACACATAAGAGAGCTCCCTCCTGAGAACCCTAAAGCTCCTTATTTGTGTTTGTGATATTTCTGCCTTATGCACACAACCACGTGTATTCATACTTGACCAGTGTACATAGAAATACAGTAATGTGAACACAATTAAAGGCATACACGCATATGGTATAGCTGAGGGCTAATGTGATATTATGAGGAAAACTCCATTTTTAAATCATAAAGGCATATATTTCAGCTCTAGCTCTTTCTCTTATTGAATAATCCCAAGGGAAAAGAAGAGATCAGAGGGTAGGACAGAAGAGGACTTAGGTTTGTTGGGAAACAACTATAACCCAAGTTCTGAGCCAGATGTTACACATGCATTAGCTCTTTTAATTCTTAGGCAAACCCCACAACTGAGTATTATCATCTCAGTTTAATGAATTAGAAAATTAAGGCTCTGGGAGGTAATGAGCTTGCCAAGGTATCCGAGCCCAATTTCCTCCTCCAAAAGTGAAGAAAATAGTATCTACGCTATGGATCTCAGAAAGTTATTGCCTGGATTAATTGAACTATATATATATGGAAGTGCTTTGTCAAACAGAAGGTAATAGACTGTTATTTATTTGTTGAATTTAATTGAACTTACCAAAAGTTTCATACTGTGAGTCAAAACACTTTTTGAGGTTGCCCGAAGCCAACTAATCAGGTATGCCATATAACATAGTATGATCAAAATTACATAAATACATTTAATGTATTTGTTCAAATTTTGAACAAATATTCATTTTTCATTCTAGTTTTATACTAATATATTGTTGTTTGGATTTTCAGACACTTCTATGACAACCCTATCCAATTTGTTGGAAGATCTGCTTTTCAACATTTACCTGAACTAAGAACACTGTAAGTTTCTATTTCTCTTATAGGTCACTTTTCCCCTATAGGGTTGCTGTGAAAATCAATGAATATTATAGGTTGGAGTGCTTTGAAAATGACAGTAAAAAGTACCCTGGTCTAGAATCTTCTCCCAATAATACTCACATACTCTTCCTTCTAGGACACTGAATGGTGCTTCACAAATCACTGAATTTCCTGATTTAACTGGAACTGCAAACCTAGAGAGTCTGTAAGTACTTGAGTAGACTCTTGACTTCGCCCAAAACATACATTGCCTGGAGAGCCGGATCAGTCTTAACGTAAGAGAATCAGAATATGTCACTGTGTGATGCCTGAATAAAAGGATTATGTCTGGTTTGTGTTTTAACAGGACTTTAACTGGAGCACAGATCTCATCTCTTCCTCAAACCGTCTGTGATCAGTTACCTAATCTCCAAGTGCTGTGAGTATCAGTAAGGCAATAATGTATAAACAGGCAACTTCCACTTAGGGATGAAATGGCAGACATTATTTCAATAATCCTTTAAAAGGGGAGAAAGTTTTTCTCTTGCAGGTCTCCAGGAGGTCAGGTCTCCTTTTCCCCTCTTGTAGTCCAGGCTCTCTGACGTGAGCCTGGTAGTGACGGTAGTGTACCCTTTGCTTCCGAGTCCCAAAACAGTCTCCCATCAGAGTTTCAGTTGGCATACATTTTCTTTCAGAAAAGATATGAACAAGCCAAAATAACTTCATTTCCCCCTCTAAAGGCTTTGCAGAGCAGGACAAAAATAACATAACGGATCAAGTACCCAATGTGGATGCCAAAATCAAAATTTGAGATATCAGACTCACACAAACTCTGATAAAGATGACCAAACATACTTCCTGTATAGTTGTGGGTGTCATGTTCTAGTGTTTCACCTAATGGTTAAACAGCTTGCATATGTTATTTCTATTGACTTGGGACTTTTTTTCCCCTGCCTTTCTCATGGTTTATGAAAAGTAGTTCATAGGGATTGGAAGAGCCTTGTTTTGACCTTCCATTTTCAGCCTTCTCCCTCAACTCCCACTCAACCCTATTATCGTCCTCTCAGGCATTGTTGGGACTAATGAAAGGACTGTTGGTCTCTTGCCATGGCTCTGCACTCACCTAGAAAGCACCTGCAGCAGTTGCATGCCTGTCATTATGCCCTAGGCTTTACTGAGCAGCAGCACTGCAAGCGGCACCACGAATGTTAAGTGAATGAATGGGAATTTCTGCCACAATGACTCTACCTTCCCCATCCCCAGCCTGCCATGTCACCTGACACCCCCATTGCGCAGTGACATGGGGTGCAATAACACCACATGGTAGCCTTGGAGTCAGTCATCCACATCCAAATGTGACGTGGTGATGGGGGAGGGGGGGAGTATAGAACAAATCCCCTCTTCTCTACCCTACCCTGCCCCGTGAGGCATCCATACAGATGAGAAAACTGAGAGAATCAGAGAAGTTAAGTAACTTTGTCAAAGTCACACTGCAAGAAAGTAGCAGAGTGAAAATTCAAATGCAGTCAGTTTAATTGAATAACTGGGAGAAACTGTGTACACTAGGTGGTAGGAATTTGGAAGACCATCTTAGAATTCTGCCTACCACACGCAGAACAGGTATAATCATCCCCATTTCTTGAGGACACTGGCTCAGTGACATGATTAGGATTTTACATACCGTAACTAATAAGTAGAGAGCTAGTGTCTAAATTGCATTTGTCTCCACTATATCAAATGGTAAACCACCCAGGGCTAGAACCACAGAAATGGAGGCCAGCTGGCAAAATGGTTAGGTGCAAAGGCTCTGGGCCCTATTTCTCTGGTTCAAATCCAGCCTCCCTGTAGGTCTATAGAGAGCACAGTATATTCAGCAGTTATTAGCCCTCTGGGGCTCAGTTTTCCAGTCTATAAAATGGAGACGTAGCCATTTCCTTCGGAGGATTATTATGATTAAATGACTACATGCCAAACACAGCACACCTGGGACATTGTAACCTCTCAGTCAATCTTAGCTCTTAACATTTTTCTCACTTCCTTTACACCATTATTCTTTCCTCAAGTTGGAACTCAAAAAGTCCAGAAGAACACAAATACATTAATGGCAGTATCTTGCCATTTTCAAAGCATTTTAACCTATAATGTCTTTTGTTCTTTCCAGCAACCCTGCAAGATTGGCAAAGCAGGTGTCTTCTCATTTAAGAAAGCTGAGAAAGACATCAATGCTTTGGCCAGTTTATCAACCAAGTAAAATAAATTGAAGTTGAGACTAGAACCCAGGATGCTAATCTAATACAGGGTGCTTTATGTTCTCGTGGAAGTATAAGTCTGAGAGCTTTCCTCCGTTGGCTGAGTCATTCAATGAGTACTTGTTATATGAGGAAATTGCACTGTATTATACATGGGTGGTTTTGCCCCCAACTTGCTTCACCCACATGAGATTACTTGGCCCACCATACAGGCTACGTGTGGCTTTCCCCACTTACTAGCTGTGATCTTAGGCAAGTCATTTCATACTGTATGGGTATAATCATAGTGTCTTCCTCATAAGGTGGCCTCAGAGATTACATGAGATAATTCAAGTAAGGCCTTTATATAAGTAGTGCTTGGTCAATGTTAGCCATGAAAATCATTAGGTAGAAGGTAACACTATGTCTTTATGTAGAACAAGGTTTTAGGCACCCTCTACTAAGAGGTAGATGAGCAAGGATTGCCACTTTTGCAGCCTGCATATATGCGTGCACCAAATTATTATCAGCTTTGATAATACATACATCCATTTTATTACATTCACTACTTTTCAAAAATACATACCATATTACTAATAGGTGTATTTGTGCATGGGTGTAGGGTTTAGGGGATTTTTTGTGGGGGAGGCAGTGTCTTTCAAACAAACCTCTGGTTTAAACCACAAATTTGTGTTTGCGAGCAGCCTTCTTTGAACTATTTATGTGTAGTAAATGACCTCTATTCCTATATAAATCCCATTTATTCAATAAGTGTAGAAAAAAGTAATCAATTGTAAGAATAGATTAATTTAAAACATCTTGGAAAACAGTATGATTTTTCAGTTGCATAGTGGTGATCTGGTTTTAAGAATTAGAATCAGGCATGAGAATGTGTTAGTTGATTAGCTAATAACTTTTAAAACATGAGACAAGTTTTTTTTATATATCTATGTTACTTTATCTACTAGCTTTCTTTTTTTTTTTTAAGCTTTCTGCAAATACGATGGCTTGTTTTAGATTAGTTATATTATACTATAAATATGTCCAGATGTTTTTGTTATTCTGTAATTTGTTGAGTTCGGGCTGAAGACTTTTTTAGATTCAACCCCACCCCATAGTGATTGATTTCAAAGTTAGTGCTATAGTGCTATGTTTTGAATTCTTGGGTTTTTTAAAAAGTTGATTAAAAAAGAACCAACAATGATTTTTCTTAGCTGTAGAGTTGTAGCAGCTCTTAGAGACAGAGGCACAATTATTTAATTTACAACGTTACACATTGCAGTAAGATAATAGCTAGAACATTGTAGATCATTACTAAAAAATATAAATAAATTCATTAAGTAAATTATTTAAATCAATTAAAGAAGTATAACAGTTATGTTTCAGTAAATATTTGAATCTACTGGGTAATGCAATAATGCCTGTGACTGACTACCTGCTCCTTGTCAGGGCCATGGAAACGTTCAGAGTCCGACTTTGGGAAATATAACACCTTGGAGGGAAAAGAAGAGCAAAGCATGTTTTCTTATGATTCATATGTAACAGATTTTCCCTTTTTGCACCTTCTGTTTTTCAGAGATCTGTCTTACAACCTGTTAGAAGATTTACCCAGTTTTTCGGTCTGCCAAAAGATTCAGAAAATGTACGTCTAAGAATCTGTAAATCACCTAGCAAAAATCAAGAACCAAAACTCACATTTCTCAGGATCATTGGTTTATTTACCCTGTGGTTCACTGGCACGACATTTGATGCTTTTCCTTCTTACACACGCAAGGTGTGATTGTGTAGGGGCTAGATAGTTGGGAAACACAAATAATACTATTTTTTCATGCATTGTGCTATAATATCAATAACACATTTATTATGTATTTGTTTTTATTTCCTAACTCAGTGTCCTAGTGAACTAGGTTTGTTTGAACTTAGAATTTTTCTTCTTTTACAAGTACAACCAAACTTACATATCCAGTGAGTGGTATTATTTTTGAATACGGGGGGACTTGAGTTTGTTGGTTTGTTTGTTTCACAATAGTCTCTTTAGGGGAGGTGCCGTATTTGTCATATTTGAGGTGCCATAGATGCTACTTGTGCATGAAACATTTTAAAATTTCTCTCTTAAAATCGCCTCCCTACAAAACATCGGCCTTGTTGCTTTATAGTCACACTTCAATTTTGATCAAAACAACATTAACCATCTATCCTTTCACAGTTAGTTTTTCTCTGAATGCCTCTGGATAATTAAGGGAGAGAAACAAAGTAAACCCATCTTTAAAAGGCAAAGATTTGATCCTCCTCCAAGACCCTCAAAGAATGCAAGAAAGGCTCAGAAGGCAGCACCAGGAGAGGAGTCCTCCAGTGTTTTGAATGATGATGGCATGTTTGGAATATGGTTTTATATCCTCCCAGGGGAACTAGTTGCTTTGAAATAGAGATAATACTTATTCGAGCGTATAAATTTTAATGTTCTTTTTTAAACAAACAAATAGAAATCAGTCATTGATAGTCACACTTCATCTGTTCCTTTAATTGAGGGCAGGTAATCCCTCTGTAAAAGTTCTCTGAAGTCCGTAATCTTTGAAACCAGTAACTTTGAAATCAGTCTTTGGAATTCTGTCATTTCAGTGACCTAAGACATAATGAAATCTACGAAATTAAAGTTGATACCTTCCAGCAGTTGCTTGGTCTCCGATCCCTGTAAGTACCACCTCCCAGCATCTTCCCCAACACAGAGCACGCACCTTCTCTTTTGAACCTTCCCCTAATGTTAATATTTTCTTTTCACTGAATACTCATATGGTGGGATCTTTGTGCATATGTTTGCTATGATAAAGCAAGTAATTTGTTGCTGACAATTTCCAGGAATAAATTTAGAAGCAGTGAATTTGCAGTTATACTCTTTACCAGGCAGCAGGCATGAAACTTAGATGAAGAGGAAAGAGGCCAAGCTGTTGAACAGCCTACCAAGTGTGTTCCCATCCACAGCCTGGAATTGGCAGGGATCATTCTGCATACAAAAATGGGATGATCACACGATTCTTTCTGCCTGCTTTTCTTTCCCAGTTAAGCAGAGTTTTCAACACGTGTCTCAAGGTGCTTAATAGTCACGTGGGGACAACTGCGAAAAACACAGACTCCAGCTCCTCACCTGCCTCATGAGTTAGAATCTCAGGAGTGGGCCTGGGAATCTACCTTTTAACAAGTACACTAAGGTTTGAGCACAAATGTCCTCAGAAATGCTTCCATGGCTCTCAGGCAACTAATATTTGTAAATACCTGTATTTAATTTCATTTGATTGCAACACTATGTATTAAATTTTAAGAAAGAAAACTTATGAACAGATTATTTTATGAAATAACAGATAAAACTTTTCTATACTCAACTGGATTTCAACATGATTTTGCTGATTGGTGATGATGTGCAATGTTTAAACTGTAGTATGTTTGTTAAAAATCTTTCTCTTTTGCTGACCTCCAAAGTTTTTCTTAAATAATACCATTCCTTGAAAGACTTTAAATTTACCTTTAAGAATCACTCTCTCCTAAAAATTTACCTTGAGAACCATCTGGTTCTGAATTTAGTCGTGTTGCCCTTTCTTTACCTTTGGATTGAATCTGCTTGTGTAGTGCTTTTACTTACTTTTTTTAATAAAAATAAACAAAAAATACCTACTTTCATTACCTGTCTTATTCACCAGGTTTGATTTCTGTTTCAAAAGTCAGTTCTAGAACTGAGCTCTAAAGATACCAAAAGAATGTGATGCAGACTCTGAAAAATAAATATCCGAATCCCCTGAATTCCTCCTTCCCCTTGGACCTAAATCCAGCCGCTCACCAAATTCTGCAAACTCCACTTCATCCACTCCACTCTTCTGCCACAAGCCCATATAATGATTAATTTGCTGTCACCATCATTCTTGTAACCAGTCCCCCTGTTATCTGTCTTCTGTCTCTTCCCATTCATCTCATTCCTCAATGAGACATAAAAATATTTCTTAAGTAGAAGTCTAATCATGTTACTTCTCTGCTTCAAAAACCTTCTGTTATTCCCCTATGTCTTCAAGATCAAGACCAAACCTCCCAGCACCGTTCTTCAAAATCTGATCCTAACCTCCTGGCACAGTATCCTGTCTCTCCCCCTGTTCTTCCTGTCGCCATTGCCTATGGATTGCTCCCTACCCTGACTACTCTCCCTGCCCATTTCACAAGAATAAGTTCTCCTGTCTTGGAGCCCATTTTGCACACTCTCTACTAGAGGACTTAACACCCAGCACCATCATGAGGTAGACCACACCCTGTCTGAAAACAAGAATGTTTTTGTCTTTTTATTTCCAGGGTCTAGTGTGGTGGCTCTCTCACTATTTACTTAAAAATTCAAACATGTTCTGAGCAAAAGATCAGGGACCCTGAAGCCAGTGTGCCTGGGCTTGAATCCCAGCTCCTGAGCCTTTGGGCAAATGACTTATGACACTGCGTCTCTGTTTCCTCGTCAGTAAAATGCCTCTTAAGGTTGTGTTGAAGGTTATGAGATAATATATGTAAAAAACTCATAACTGTACCTGGCACGTAGTAACTATGCCATATTATTATTAATAGAACACATATATAGCCTTTTAGGGTGTATCAGTGAGGGCCCTGGCAGGAAACAATTCACCTCAGATGGTTCAAATGAAGGGACACTTACATAGGTGTTGGCAGGGAGCAAGCAAGAGAAAGGTGTGCAGAAACCAGGACCGTCATGAAGACTGGGGCTAGAATCGCAGGGGAGAAGTGGTATGTCCGGAACGCAGGAAGAACTTACGCATGGAGAGGGGTTGCAGTGATTGGGAAGGGGCACAGCTGCCATCAGAGATACGGTTCCAGAACAGGGAAGGAGCAGACCATGAGTGCCCCAACCTCTCTCTCCTCCCAAAACTCCCAGTGGGAACACAACTGAGGCTAAGAGGGAGCTCTGGGGATGCAGCCCGCAGGATCCAGCCAGGCACAGAGCAGGGCAGGAAAGCAAAAATGACGCCTCCGGGGCTGCTGGGAGAATTCCAGCACACAGGCTCTCGAATGGAAAAGGAATTTCAGTCGTTTGAACATATAAATTCTCATATATTTACTAAAAACCCAGTCAAATCACTGTAAAGCACCATGGCAGGACTTGGCCTCCATTGCAGATATTCCACTCTGTGAAGCTCACCCAAGATACCCATGTTCTACTTAAGTCTGCCAAAGAGACTTTGACAGATGTGTTACTGGCTCACATCAGTAGTCACTTATTTCTTGAGCGGCTCAATAGAAGACAGTCTCTCACTCAGTTACCCAGAGCCCAGCGCCATTTGTAGCTTTCCCACCTTCCATACTTTTCCTCCTCTTGTTAGCTGCAATTTTCTTCTGTTCTGAGATCAATGAAAAGAGCAAAATGAATACACTTCCAGTTTCCTCCAGCAAAGGAGGAAAGTTCCCCAAAGAACCTGTCAAATGAGAATGTGAATATTCTGTGAATATCATTTATCCAAGGTAATTCAGGGGCTCAATATCATAAACTTTTCTGCACCAGAGAAAAGTTGACTTTGATCACATTCATTTTTCTCAGATGTCTACATCTTAGTTACCCTTATTTGTTAGGCATTTTAAAAGTAAAAATCTTAAATCCATAGTCCCTTCTTTAAAACATATAAATTCTTATCCCTGATAAATTTTTTGCAGAAGTTTTTGAAAAGGGTTTCATTCCTGCTTAATTATCTACATTTCATTAAATATGTATGGCAAATGGATTTTATTTCCCCATAAACTGTAGTTTTTCTTTGCTATCAAAGGATTCTATTTATAACATACATTAGCCCCTATTTTATTCATAACCCAGTTAAGAATTTACTTGTCAGTATCCCTTCTTGGAAATTTTCTTGAAAGTGTCTTTGTGTTTCTCTCAAGGCCTGACATACATGAGTGATGTGCACAGATTTTTTTGTTGTTGTTGTTTAGTTTCATTTTATATCCAGGAACATTTTATAATTTAAAACTTACTTACTCATCAGAAGAAGAGCCTCAGAAGTTTCTGTCTCTTTCCATACTCCTACCCCCACTTATTTTAGAAAAACCCTAATAAAATTTTACAACCATGTTAAAGTCAACCTTTTAGCAAGAATAGAGTAAAAACTAAAATATCCTCCTGAATGAATTTTTCCTTGATTGCTTTAAACAAGGCTGATTTAAATTTCTTTCTTTAGTCATTTTATACCACTAATAATCTGAATGGCAATTTGATGAGTTGTTTCTGATCTGAATAGAAATTACATTTTGGTAGAAGACTGAATGCATATGGTAAAACTTCACATGTTCTTTTTTTATATAATCCTTTCATTTGCCTTTTTTTTTTTTAAATAGGAATTTAGCTTGGAACAAAATTGTCATTATCCACCCTAATGCATTTTCCACTTTGCCATCTCTAATAAAGCTGTGAGTATTTCCTTACCTCTTTGTGGCATATCTTTTAATAATTGGGGGCCATCTAGTTAATCGAAAGGTGGGTTTTGCTGAGGAAGCCGGAAAGGCGCAGGTTGCCTGCCCTCTGTGCTCCCCACACCTAGAGCTGCGTCAGAGCCGGGGAGGAGCCCCCTGCTCCTCTAAGGCCACATGGGCCCTTCAGTGGATAACTAAATATCTGGGTGGCAGCTCGTTCTGGTTATTCAGGTGGAATTGTCTATTTTTGCGGAGTAATCAGGTAGAATGGAAAAAGATGTCCATTCAGTTCTGAGGGGCTTTCATTTGATTGTTCTGACTGATTGAAAACCTTCCTGTCCCTTCCTTTCCCCCCTCCACTTCCCCATCTCTTGCTTCTTCTCTCTCCATCTCTTACAGAGAAAAAAGGAAATGGTCCCACAGAAGTCAGGAGGAGAAGGAAGGGAATAAATAAACCCCCTACACTTTTTACCTCTCACTCCTAAGCCACGGCACCACTTTTCAAATTAAATGCAGCACCTTCCCCTTGGTTGTGGATGTGCCCACCTGAACAAATGAAGCGGACTATAGAACAATTTGGATGAAATTAAAACTTCCCCTATCCCCCCAAATCCTGACTGAAAAGAGTTATCAGGAGCTAAAATCAAAATGGTTACTTTTACCATTAAGAATAAGCACGCTGCTCAGAAGTTTTTATTGAGCAGTTTAATGATCTTTAGTTTGCTTTTTTTTTTTAACATAAATGTTTTACGCTAACACAGACTAAAAGCCAATTGTTGTTTGATGTTTTGCAGGGACCTATCATCCAACCTCCTGTCGTCTTTTCCTGTAACTGGGTTACATGGTTTAACTCACTTAAAATTAACAGGAAATCATGGCTTGCAGAGCTTGATATCATCTGAAAACTTTCCAGAACTCAAGTGAGTTTGTCATTAAAACTAATAAGATACATTTGTGGTCATGTGAAATAACAGACGTATTATGGTGGTTTTCTAAATTTATGAGGTCATGGGACCCTTTCGAATTGCATTTCATGCCTTCCAGTCCCCTACCCCTGGAGCATTGTTAGGACAAGTCCTGAAGTGGGAGAATGTGTCTTCCTGACCATATTTCCTTTCCTTCTCAAAGATACTTCCCAGAATCACAGAGTTCATGGAAAGAGTTTGAAAACCATTGATCCATGGTTTATAAACTAGGGCATGTAATTAAATAACATTGTAATATTATTGTACTCCTGTTTACAATGTTTAATTTATCTAGCTTGTGTGTAGGTTCTAATAAAATGTACTAAATTAATGTTTGTTTGAAGAAATAGTACTTGTTAAAACCTACTATGCTTATCATTGATAAAGAAGTATCTTGAAAGATTGTACATGTATTTTTAAAACCACAATCCTTTTTACAGACTTTTAAAACCATGAAAGTAATATAATCCCAAAAGAGAGTTTGGAAAGCAGAAGAAACAACAGAAATCTTTTAAAAAGTCCCCGTAGACAACATTTTAAGTTATTTCTCCCAGACTTTGTTTTCAGTGTATTTTTAATTGTTAGAATCAAAGTGTTCATACAAATTTATATCATGTTTTAGTCACTTAATATTATACCATAAGCACTTTTTAATGTTGCTACAATTTTTTGCAGTCATTTTTAAATCTTATTTTGGAAATCTTCCATCATTTCAATGATGGAAGTTGCATCACTCAATTTCAGCAATTATCAGCATTTCATAGTGATAATTTTTGATAACTCCATTGTTGCTATAAGTAGCACTGTAGTAAACACCTTTATGCCCATATCTTGTATTTTGAATTATTTATTTAGGCTAAAATTCAAAGGTAGAATCATTGGGTAAAAGAAGATGAACACTATATTTAATGATCCATTTCTTTAAGTGTTTTTTGTTTCATTGATTTTGTCTGTTGTTTTCTTTTAAAGGGTTATAGAAATGCCTTATGCTTACCAGTGCTGTGCATTTGGAGTGTGTGAGAATGTCTATAAAATTTCTAATCAATGGAATAAAGGTGACAACAGCAGTATGGACGACCTTTATAAGAAAGATACTGGAATGTTTCAGGTTCCAGGTAAGACCTGCTATGTTATGGTGATGAAATTATGACTGGAAGGGTCTTGAAAAGCCATCAAACAGATCGTCTGGACTCCAGACAAGCCCCTATGTAGCCACCCTAACAAGTTGAGAATCAATCACACTTTTTAAGGACTCCCTGAGAAAGAGAAATCTCCTTTTAGAGTCATTCTAAAATTTTATCTGTTCCATAAGTGAATTCTTAATATTTATATTTATAATTAGATCCCCCTTAGCATATATTGTCCTCAGGGGTGATTACTGATATCGGTGTTTCCATAAACTTTTAAAAGGGTCTCATCCTTGTGGATAGCTTTTTCAAACATGATTCAGAACCATTTTCTCATTCTTACAATAGGCAAAATCCATTTTTATTCTTACGATAGGCATTTTAGATTCCTCCATATTTGAGTAGAAGGGCTTAAGAATCCAACTTTTTATCCAACTAATTCTAAATCATTCTCCCCTCCTACTCCCCATGGGGTTATCTTTCAGGAAGGTGAAATGAGATAATGTCTGTAAAACACTTAGCTTTCCTTGAAGTAAGACATTACTTAAACAGACAGCAATGCATCTCAAACCACACCTGTGGTAATGAGGAGCCACTCTGGGCATCACCCCCTCCTTCCCCTGCCAGACTTGCAGGTTTGTACAAAGTCTAAACAGACTGGCTTCTCATGCTTTAGGCCTTAATGATTTGTTGATTCCAAAGTAAGTGTGATTCAGTCCGTCTGCAGATTACCTTAACCTCTCTTCCTGCCTATCTGTCTAAGAAGCTGATATCTCGGCCCTTGGTTTTTTTGTTTTAGGCCACAGCATGTGTCTTGTTCTTATTCTTGCTTTAGTTTTTGCTTTTACACCCACTCTAATTTTTACTACATTTATTCACTCAAGGAAAAAACAAAACAAAACAATTGGACAGCCTACTATGTGCCAGGCACTGTTCTAGGCCCCGAAAGTACACAACGAACAAGAAAAAGAAGGTCCTTTATAAAGTTTATTTTCCAGGGTAGTGATTCTCAACCCTGGGCCACATATTAGAACTAAACAGTAGCTTTTTAAAAATATTGATTCCCAAGCTCCACATGAAACCAATTAAATCTGCAGTTTTGGGAAAGTGTATTAGATCCCGAAACTCTTATTTTCCTATTTCTTGGATAGCTAAACCAAACACCACGTAGCTTCTTGATTTGTTCTTTGTTATGCAGAATTCCCCAGGGAAGACTGAAACGTACTGTATCTGATTCTCCGCCTTGTGTTCAGAGAACACAGCCTAGAACATTTGCATTGTAGCTATCATAGCATTAGAAAATTGGATAAAGTGGTTCCTGCTCTGAATGGAGGGGTCCACAGCCTTTCCCTAATTTAAGTCTGCAATTTGGGGCCATGACAAGCTCTAGGGAACAAGAACAGAATGAGATAGTTTAGACGTTACAACCTAGAGTCTGGGGTCATTTTCCCTCACTCGCAGTTGTGCTAGAACGGTATGTCATAGTAGCTTGAGTAGACATCCAAAGGCAACTTTGTAAATAGACTTTCGAGAAAACCAGAACCCATGGAAAAGCAGGATGTCTTGCCTTCAGTTCCCTTTGTGACAGTTCATGTCTCAAGAACAACCCAGGACTCTCCTCTCTGGGATCTGGTCCCTTGAAAAGAGAGACAGAACTAATCATTCCAGGACTTCTTGTTGCTGTAGATGAGCGGGACCTTGAAGATTTCCTGCTTGACTTTGAGGAAGACCTGAAAGCCCTTCACTCAGTGCAGTGTTCACCTTCCCCGGGTAAGAAATGTGTGAAAACTGCAGCAGTCTCCACCATTGACTCTGAGTCCATCAATAACACTGTGGCTGCACTTTAAAAGCAACATCTGTGCCATCTTTGTGGCTCATCAGTATCCCTCCCCAGGGGGACCTGTAAAATATAAACATTCATTCCCTAGAGTTCTCTGTTTGCAAGTAAGATTGGGAGAAGAAGATATTTGCAACAACTTAATGCAAACTAAAGAATAAAGCATGTTGTTAGAAGCATATGTAATTTTTTTAACGATATTAACAATTTAGTGTGAAATATAGTATGCTATAGTCTTGCTTTGTATAATAACTGATTTTTGAGGGTGATTTATTGTAAGTCTTCCCTATAAATAACCATTTGATGAAAGTAAATAATAGTTTGTACAGATAAGTTTTTAAAAAGAAAGAAAAAAATATTGAATTCACTTAATAATTTGTCCCATTCTAAGAAACGGGATGGGCCAGTTGAAAAAAGATGGCTAAGAAGGGTAGATATTTTATTGTCAACAATTAAATTGTTCCTTGCTCCCTAACATCAAATGTCAGTATAAAACTGAGATGAGATTTTCATGAAATGTGTGCTCGTGCCTCCCATACTTCCTTTTTTAATATTATGGAATATTTCTTTAGGATTCTCCTTCTCTGCCTATAGAACCTTATTGAGGCGTTGTGAAAAATATAATGAAAAGTCCAGGAGATCTAGCTTCGTACCTGGCCCCAACACAGCTGTATCTTGGGGCCCTGAATCAAGCGAATGCAATTCCCCATTCCCAGTTCTCTGCAGGTCCTGCTGGAAACATGAGCACCTGGTGTGTTTGCCCAGCCAGTGCTGCAGAAGATTCAGGTGGTGACAACAGTGGCGCGAGACAGTGGAGAATGCCACATGGCGCTGTGCATTACCAGGGCTGCTATTGGCCTCTATCTCTTGGCGCCCTAATTAGAGAAACAAAAGGGTAATTTGGCAAAAGTTGTAAACTCTAATTTAACGCTCAATCTTTTTCTTCCTTGGACTTCTAGGCCCCTTCAAGCCCTGTGAACACTTGTTCGGTAGCTGGCTGATCAGAATCGGAGTGTGGACCATAGCAGTTCTGGCACTCACCTGTAATGCCTTGGTGACTTCCACAGTGTTCAGATCCCCTCTGTACATTTCCTCCGTAAAACTGTTCATCGGGATGATCGCAGTGGTGAACATGCTCACGGGAGCCTGCAGCGCCGTGCTGGCTGGTGTGGATGCGTTCACTTTTGGCAGCTTTGCACGACATGGTGCATGGTGGGAGAACGGGGTCGGTTGCCAAGTCATTGGGTTTTTGTCCATTTTTGCTTCAGAATCATCCGTTTTCCTGCTTACTCTGGCAGCCCTGGAGCGTGGGTTCTCTGTGAAATGTTCTGCAAAATTTGAAACGAAAACTCCTTTTTCCAGCCTGAAAGCAGTCATTCTGCTCTGCACCCTGCTGGCCCTGGCCGTGGCCACGGTGCCCCTGCTGGGCGGCAGCGAGTACAGCGCCTCCCCGCTCTGCCTGCCCCTGCCCTTTGGGGAGCCCAGCACCACGGGCTACATGGTCGCGCTGGTCTTGCTCAACTCCCTTTGCTTCCTCGTGATGACCATTGCCTACACCAGGCTCTACTGCAATTTGGAAAAGGGAGACCTGGATAACATTTGGGACTGTTCTATGGTGAAGCACATTGCCCTGCTGCTCTTCACCAACTGTATCCTTTACTGCCCCGTGGCTTTCTTGTCCTTCTCCTCTTTATTAAACCTCACATTTATCAGTCCTGAAGTAATTAAGTTTATCCTTCTGGTGATTGCCCCACTTCCTGCATGTCTCAATCCCCTTCTCTACATCCTCTTCAATCCCCATTTTAAGGAGGATCTGGGGAGCCTGGGAAAGCAAACCCGCCTCTGGAGGGGATCACCGCAACCAAGCCTGATGTCTATTAACTCTGATGATGTCGAAAAACAGTCCTGTGACTCGACCCAAGCCTTAGTGACCTTCGCCAGTGCCAGCATAGCCTACGACCTGCCTTCTAATTCCGTGTCACTGCCGGCTTATCCAATGACCGAAAGCTGCCATCTTTCATCTGTGGCATTTGTCCCATGTCTCTAATGTGTGAGAGAAAAAGTTTTCAGAAGTTGAAAACCAGAAAATGTGAGGTTGAGCTCATCGGAGCAGTAGCTAAGAAGACCTGAGTTGAAACTTGGTTTAAAAACCAAAAAAATAAAAAACTCTCAGTGTGAAAAAGAGGAAAACCTATTGATACTTGAGAGTAAAATATGTCTAAATGCTGCTTGTATATTTGTTTAGTTAAGGGATAGATCATTCACACTATTTAGTTGAGCCCAGATCAAAAAAGCAGATTGAAATGTTCTTCAGAAATGATTCTCTGAGATTTTACTTGCATTCTTTTTAAACTCACCAATGTAATTATTTGGGGATGGGGGTGAGAACCCACTTGCTTCTAAAATGACTTTATTCTTTAAGGCAGTATCCCAAAAACTCCTTAAAAGATGGTTGGAGGTATGAGAAAAATAAGGATTTTAAGTGGTCCTACATTACTAAGTGAGGTTTGTGACCCATAGGATTTCATTTTAATGACCATGCGGAGATGTTGGAGTCCTCCTTTGCCTTTCCTCAGAAAGGACCCTTCCAAGTCACCAGTCCCTTTGGAGGATAATGTAAGGCATTATTAACTCACTCATATTCAGATCATTTTTAGAGATATGAGGTTTTATGTATCAGCACTAAATGGTTCTACCCTCAATGGACTAAAACAGCCTACAAATATTTTGAAAGGAAAATTAACTGAAATTCCTAATTTGCTACTAAGGAAATCATGTACAGGTGAAGTTTGCCTTGTCTAATTCATTTTTCACTCCCTGCTCCTTCGTGCCTAAAGCTCAGAAGGAAAGTCTGTTGCCAGCAATGGACATACTTAAAAAAGATAGTAAGCAACCTGGGACTTTGTTTTTCCTGAGCGAGTGCACATTTTTTGCAAGAGGTTTTATGAGTTGATTCAAATGAACGTGCGTCTTAAGATAACAATCAAACGCAGACACAGCATAAATTAATTCCACTGATGTAACTTCTCACACATGTGTCTCTAGTAGCTCTCGTAAACCCGATGTCTGACACCATTTGGATTCAACGGAGACTCAGTAACATATTATCCTGTTTATTTAGCTTGGTTTTAGCTGTATTCTCTCTGGATCACCCACTTGATATCAGGAACATTATTTCTCTGCTTATTCCATATTAATACATGTATTTGGTATTTTAAGAGGCAAATTACTAAATATTAAAAGTCAAAGTATTAATTCTTAACTTCTTTTATCCTACATTAGCTTCAATACATCCAAACCAAGTGGGTGTTAGTTAGATTTATTTTTATATAATCATGTTTATTTTGATCAGATATTTTAACTTGGAATTGAAAAAGTACATTTATGAGATGTTTTATAAGATGTGTAAATATAGAACTGTATTTATTACTATAGTTAAGATTCAGTAACATTAAGGACCATGATAATAAACCATGTACAGTGGCATATTCTTCCATATATATTGTATTTCTCTGCCCATTCTCTTTAAATTCATTAACTGTATATATGTAAATATATAGTACTTGTAAATAGATTCCAAATTTGCTTTCCTTTCGGTACAAAATAAATTTGTAATAAAATGTGTGACTATAAAACAAAATGTTTTCAAGTCTATTTATTGAACCCATAGGCAGATATACAGTCCAAAATGTTTTTAAATTTTGAAACAAAATACATTTGCTATGTAAGTATTTATACTTTAATACTTTAGGTATATTGGACTTATCTTTAAAAAATAAGTCTTTCACTAGAACAAATCAAAATATCTTTACCAACTCTTGGATTATTTTAACTATGATTGATAAGCCATTGGTGAAGTTTATTGTCCCCAGTGATAGATTGGATTTTATAGCCAGAACCTAACTATTCTGGTCCCAAACTTCTTTTTTAATGTAAGGAAAAAAAAAAACCCACACAATTAGAAAGAAATGTATGAACATATTTCATGACCATGTCAAGGCCAAAACATGAGGACATGCAATTTCTAGGCACAAAGAAATATTCTGTTCCACTTCAGTTCTCATCCCCCCAAACATAAGAAATGAAATGATTTTTCTAGATACCTGTGCCAGACCCTACCAGCTTTGGTGGTGATTCTAGCTCCCCTGTATGGATTGCAAAATTAAAGCATTATTGCTAAAATCAACCCACATATACAGCGCACCCCCAGGGCATCTGGCCTGAGTTTCCCACCCACCCATCAGACTTAACCACATGCTGTAGCCCCAACGTAGTTAACAGGCATCCAATGGGATCCTACTGTGTAGTCCATGCTTGCCTTATCTTCCGCTGAAACAAGGGCTCACTCTTCTTAATCTCACTCCTTTTAGCCCAGGCAGCAGATACAAAAGTTGCCTCTAGAGGAATGCATCTCAGTCTTTCTTCTCAACGTAATTGCTTTTGGGTGTCCAAAGTTCGGAAAAAGACCTGGCAGCCCACTCCTTTTTCTCCTGCAACAGAAAACACAAATCAGTAATGTAATTAAAAAAAAAAAAAAAAACCCACAAATCCACTCTAATTTATTTCTTTAAATATAAATCCACAAGCTTTATTGCTTTATTAGCAAAACATTTGTTATAATACACCTCACACAAAACACTGCTCTATTAAGTGTCTGATAAATGCTCTTTACTCTAATACAGCATAAACAGGAAGAATTGGAATTATATCCACAAATAAATAAATCTACAGTGAAAAGGGGGAAAGATGTAATAAAGATTGATAGGCTGAACAACAGGAAAAACAAGCAATGAAACAAATTAAAAGAACGTAAACTAGGGAGCTAGCCAAGAGTAAGTGGTTAACAATTTTATGTTTTCAAATATAGATTCACTCATTCAACAAATATTGTGCGCCTACTATGTGCAGTGTTCTGTGCACTGGGGATAACAAAGCAAGGTCTGGAATTTGCATTCCAGTGGAGGGGAGACAGACGATATGCAAATGTAAACAAGGAACTATCTGATAGAAACGTGAATGAAGGAAATGAAGCTATTCCGAATAGTCTGTTGGGAGTGACTGGCAGGCTGCTTTCCATATGGTGCTCTCGGAAAAGGTCTCTCTGGACAGGCAACTTTTAAACTGAGACCTTATTGTGAAAATGAAGCTGCCTTTGCAGCTCAACCAGGGACATCAACACAAATCATCATTTTTAGTCCCTCTGTTCATATGTCACCTGTAACAAACTGTTCTGAATGACATTTTAATAGAAAAATATGTTAGGTGGCTGTTATTACACATAATTTTTTCTCAACTATTACTGAAGAGCAAATCATTTCTCATATGAAATTAAAAAAACATCTTTTCATTTAGTTTTGGCTAAAATAGAAAAATAAGGTAATAAAAGGAAATAAAATTAGCAACACCCTATTCATTTAGGACAAGGAAAGATCTAACATCTGGAAAAATACAAACTGTCCTGCTTCTTTTGTTAACCTTGTCATTACATTTAGCCCAGGGGCCCATTAGCCAGCATGAAGAATAAGTTCTAGACAAATAGATGGGGCTCGCTGGGACCATAGCTGTTCCATTCATGCTCTTCAGCATTTTGGAGATTTTATTTCACAGTTCAACTATGCAAATAAAAGAGATCGTCTCCCCCAGGCCACTAAACGTGGACCATTTTCTCCCTCAGGCCATAGAGGCTCTCAATTAGGTTACAGTAGCTTTTCCTTATAAGAGAAGTGGTCAGGAGTTGTGTAACCAACATCCTCATTTCAGCGTCCTCCTTATGAACATTTCCTAAGATGCCGAACTCAGGCTCTGCACAGACTCATTCATCTCACACACAAGTTCCCTCAAGTCTATTATGTGGGGTAATAAAACTTCAGCTTAAGTGGATTCAGAAACAGGCAGCAAATACATGGGACAAGCTGGAGAAACATCGTGGAGGACAGGATTTCCAACGGGATGGATGGGGATGGATGGGGAAATGATACCTCATCAAAGAATAGTCAAAAACAAAAATGGAGAATGCTTCACCTGGAGAAAAGAAGCTAAAGGAAAGCATTTGAAATCTTCGAATAATTGAAATTTACTCAGTGCTTTCTTAAGTACCAGCTTATAGCAGACCAAACAGTAAAATGGCTAAGCCCAACTGCCAGACAGACCTGGGTTCCAATCCTAGTTCTGTTACTATCTGTGTGACTCTTGGGCAAGGTATTTAGTTTTTTCAGCCTCAACTTTCTCCTCAGTGAAATGGGCACAATATCACCAGCCTAATAGGGTTGGAAATATTAATAACTCAGTGTATACAAAGTTCTTATCATAGTATCTGCAAAGTAGTAAATATTTAATAAATGGTTACTGCATTTTCCCCCTTCACAACAAACCCTACGGAATGAGCAAAGCCGAACTTGTCGTTTTGCAGATGAAGAAACGCAGAGTCAAAGGGATAAGTGACTTTCCAAGGTCAAAAATAAGGAGCTAGGACTAAAATACAAGTTTTATTTAATAGCACTTGAAAAACAGTCATAAAGTTGATTTACTTTTTGAGAGAACGAGAACCAATTGTTGAGCAATTCAGGGAGACAGAGTGAGGCTTACCTAAGGAAGCTTCATTCATCGAGTGTCTCCCATACCAAAGAAAGTCTATCCTAGTGAGTGAGAAGCTAGATCAAATAACAGCTAGCTTTTCAATTCCCAACGCTTTAGGTGAATTCCTGTGTATGTGTTCTCAGAAGGAATGTCAGGAGAATGCTGGGGACAATGCAGTGAGACCTTAAATCAACATCCTGAAACTACAGGGCATGGTTCTGCGTCACGAGTGGGTGCACATCCAGTCAGCCCGTTCAGTGTGGTGAAGGATGAAGACTTGTGATTTCCACTTGTTCGAGACCTGCCGTGGAACACCAGGCAAGTCCCTTAATTTTTTCAGCTCCTGACTGACTCCAATCTTTGCCCTCAATCTACTGATCAAACAGTATCAACTCTCTAAGGGTATAGCAGCTTTGAAGTCTGTTCTTTCTGCCGCTGTCTCTCCCCAGGTAGTGAGAAGGACAGACAAAGGTCAAGTAAGCCAGAGTCACAACCCAAAATCACAGGAATAACAGCACCAAAGAGCCATGGATAGCAAAGTTGAGACACCACACATCAGATCTTCTCTTTAGCTGTATGTCTGCCTCTCGCTCTGCTCTCTGCCTGCCTTTCTTCGTCCTTCTCCTCGTTTTTGATCCAGGCTGTAAATATGAGAATACTGAGGTGAAGTGTTCAATAACTATGGTTAGTTAGGCTCCTTTAATCATAAGTAATGAGGGAGAGTAGAGAGTTTTGGGGAGGACACGTGTGGCAATAAGAAAAACAGGAGTATCTTGGGAATTCAGGGACCCTAAGGCTGGCCCTCAGGACCCCAGTATGGTGTCAGAGACGTGGAGGCTTCATCCAGCCCTAGGCTGGAGTGTTCCTGTTGTCCCCTTAGCTTTAGGGATCTCTCACCAGTATGACAACCCAGTTTGTCTTTGCTTCAACCACTTCTGCTCCTACCGATCAGTCGTCTCTATTCTGTAGCTTTAACTTTATTTACTTGTGCTTATTTGTTACTTCGGCCATTCCCTGACACTTCCCCGACAAGGCTTTGCCTGGGGAGTGCACTTACTACCAATTGCCTGGCCTCAGTCCGAATCTTCCACTCCTGCTCGAGAAGGGAAAGCATCTGGTTGGTCATTGTTTGTCCCTGTGGGGCAAGCCCCAGGGGCTGGGCCAGCTGGGGGTTGGGGGAGAATACCTTTTTATTGACAATAGCTATTATTTCATTATTAAATATATTTTAAGTGGATGTTTGCCTGGAAAAGCCAGTCCATCACAATAGTTATTATGAGGACTTGGTCCACATCAGGTGGTGTGTTAGGTGCTTTATGTTCATTTAATTAGGACACAAGCCTATCAGATAGGTCTTGTTATCATTGGCATTTTGTAGATGAAGAAGCAATAGCGCAAAGGTTTGTTAATCTGCCTAAGATAACTCACCTTGTAAATAGTGAAGATAAGTCTCAGGGACATTTAACAGCTACACTAATGATTTTCAAAGTGTGGCCCCTGGGAACTCATTAGAAATTTATATTCTCAGGCCTCATTCTAGTCTAACTGAATCAGAAATTCTGAGAATGGAGTCTAGCAATCCGTGTTTTAATAGGCCCTCCAGGTGATTTCTGATGGAGCCTAAGGTTTGAGAACCATGATACTCTATTGCCTACAAGAGGTAGAGATTAAGGGGGAATTGGGCTATCACTCCTAGGGCAAGGGAGAGCCAGAGACAAAAAGAAAAGAAAGGTGTTTATCCTGAGTCTAGAGTAAAGGGCATTAGTGAAGGCAGACAGAAATTTTATTTCGTATTAAAGAAAAATGAGTGAAAATGTTGGCTAAAGCATTGACTAGGAGAAATATTTATGGAACTCGATAAATGTCTCTATCCTTTTTTTTTACATTTGTCTACAAAGAATTTGTGTAGCACACATTTAAAGGGTGTGGTCTCTCTCTCTCTCTCTCTCTCTCTCTCTCTCTCTCTCTCTCTCTCTCTCTCTCTCTCTCTCTCTCTCTCTCTCTTATTCTCTCTTGCCCTTCTGCCTTCTGCCATGGGATGACACAGCAAGCTGGCCCTTACCAGAAGTGGCCCCTCAATCTTGGACTTCCTAGCCTCCAGAACCATGAGCCAAATGAACTTCTATTGTTTGTAAACTATCTAGTCTGTGTTATTCTGTTAATGCAGCACAAAATAGACTGAGACACCTGGGTTTAAATCCCAAATCAACTCTTAACAGTTATGTGACCTTGGGAAAATTTCTTTACTTCCCCTTCTTCAGAGTGTTTATCAATAATATGGATAAAATGAATACTGATAAAATATTCATACTATACTACATCTTTCAACAAACTTTCCTTTCCAATTGCTATTTTCTGCATGTTTATGTCCCACTAAAATTCATATGTTAAAGTCCTAACCCCCAGGGTAATGGGATTAGGAGTTGGGGCCTTCAGGGAGGCGATTAGGTAATGAAGGTAGGGCCCTTATCAATAGAATTAGTGCCTTTATCTTTAGGTCATTAAATATGAAATGTCTGATTTCAAATCAAAAGTGTAGTTTATTATATCTCAAACAGGAAGCGATATGATTAATTGAAGTATGTGCCTACACTAGCAACACAGTTTTGCCATCTTAACAGTAGCTTGCTTATGCCAGCAGCAAAGAAGCCTGGACAGCCAGTGGCGATGAAATAGCAAAAGGCATTTTGCACAGCTTGTTGAGAATTGAATTATTTCCTTGCAAGATGTGGTCCAAAGCCTGGAAGAAGTGGTAGTTAGTTGGTGCAAGGTCTGGTGAAAATGGTGGATGACAGAGAGTTTCCAAGTCAGCTTCTGTAGTTTGAGCAGCGTTATTTGTGCAACATGTGGTTGAGCATCATCTTGCAAGAGGATTGGCCTGTCTCTGTTGACCCATCTCGGCTGCTTAATCACAGCATCCTCATCATTTCTTCCAATTGGTTGCAGTAGACATTGGCTGTAATTGATTGATCAGGTTTCATGAAGCCATAGTGGATAATACCAGTGCTGGACCACCAAACAGACACCATTAGCTTTTTTTTTATGAATATTCGGTTTTGGACCGTGTTTCAGCACTTCATCTTTGTCCAACCATTGTGCCAAACACTTCTGATTGTCAAAAAGAATCCATTTTTCATCACACGTAACAATACAGTGTAGAAATGGTTTGCCTTTATTTCGTGACAGAAAAGAAAGGCAAGCTTCGAGACGATTTCTCTTCTGATGTTTTTTTTAATTCATATGAACCCATCTATCCAGCTTCTTTACCTTACCCATTTGTTTCAGGTGGTCCAATATTGTTGGAATAGTAACATCAAACCTTGCTGCTAATTCACATGTAGGTTGGGATGGATTTGCTTCCACTACGGCTTTTAGCTCATCATATCCACCTTGGTCTCAGGTCACCTATATGGCTCATTTTGAAAATTAGAATTACCAGAATGGAATTTCTCAAACCATCGACATACTGTGAGTTCATTAGCCACATCCTTCCCAAAAACTTCATTGATATTTTGAGCTGTCTGTGCTGCATTGGTTCCATGATGGAACTCAAATTCGAAAATAACATGAATTTTTTACTCCATGGTTTCACAAAACTTGCTATAAAAAAAGGTAAAGGATAATCACAAGCCAAAACATGTGTTTGAAAGAATGAGGATATACCTTCACAATAAAAATAAAACAAGAAGTGTCAAAGTGAAATGACAGAAATATCAACTGTCAAACTTAGTACTTAAGGAAATCAGACATTTCATACTTAATAACCTAATAAAGGAGATCCCCACATGTATAAATAGCCCTTCTACCTGTGAGGACACAGATAGAAGGTTCTATCTACGAAGAATGGGCCCTCACCAGACACTGAATCTGCCAGCTCCTTCATCTTGGACTCCCCAGCTTCCAGAACTCAACTTTGAGAAATAAATATTTGTTGTTTATAAACCACCCAGTTTATGGTACTTTTATTACAGCAGCCCAAATAAACTAAGATACCAATTAACTGTAAAAATCAGAGAAGAATAAAATAGGTGATGGTGATATATTAGTTGCAAGAAAAGTTTTATTTTCATTGGAGGGATATGCTGTTCATGTATATCTGATACTTGCGTGATTAATTTCTCAAATTTTAAATCTCTATTTCACAGTAAGAAAATGATCTTGCTTGATATTTTGGTCAAAACTTGCTAACCACTGAGAGGTTTATTGGAAGCAACAACAAGGAAGTGGTCCAGAAAAAAAAAGAAAGAAAAAATTTGTATTTTTACCCAAGGGTTTTGTCCTAAATAGTGCAGAATTAGCCCTCTGGGACACAGAGGGGCCTTTGATCTAAAATATACCAAATGTCATTGTATCTGATTAACATAACTTTATTTTCCAATGGGAAAAAAAAAAGAATTCCTGATATGTTACTTTGTTACAATAATTTAAAAAAGATTGTGTAGCTGATTTCATGTGCTGCAATCTCTGGAATATTCAGTTTTTCCTCTGAATACCTTTGCAATGAGAAGGAAAATTTAAATACTTTTTACATATGACTAAAGGTATCTATCCCAGCCAAAATTCAGTGGAGATGGACAATAAATCATCTATACAATTTATTTTTGTAATTTTAATAGTTTATGGACCATACGAGATATATAGTATGTTGGGTTATTATACGCCTGGTTCAGTGTGGGAGATGGCATAGGGTAAAGATGCACAGAGCTGATTAAGAAGCAGGTGGTATCACCTAAAGCAGAAGGATGCAGTCTTATTTAAAAGGGAAATGGGGCCGGGCGCGGTGGCTCACGCCTGTAATCCTAGCACTCTGGGAGGCCGAGGCAGGCAGATAGTTCTAGAGCTCAGGAGTTCGAGACCAGCCTGAGCAAGAACGAGACCCCATCTCTACCAAAAATAGAAAGAAATTAATTGGACAGCTAAAAAATATATATAGAAAAAAAAAAAATTAGCCTGGCATGGTGGCGCATGCCTGTAGTCCCAGCTACTCGGGAGGCTGAGGCAGTAGGATCGCTTGAGCCCAGGAAGTTTGAGGTTGCTGTGAGCTAGGCTGACGCCACGGCACTCGCCCCAGGCAAGAGAGTGAGACTCTGTCTCAAAAAAAAATAATAATAAAAAAAATAAAAAAATAAAAGGGAAATGGAAACAAAGTGAAGCTTTTTTCACTATTTGCAGGCATATTGGTAAGAGGAGATGCAAAAGTTTTCCCAACATTTGGTTATACTCATCATTCATTGCTTCTTTGGCTCTAGATCAAAAAGATGAAGATTTGATATGGGAAAGTCAGTATGCCCAGCACATATAGCCTGTTTAGAGGAGTCAGACCATTTTCAAGTAAAACATCCTTCCCCGTGTTTTGATACAATTATGAATTAAAGAACTCTGGGAATGCTCTGCATTCAAATTTTTGGAATGTAAAGACAGCGTCAACTGGATAGGTGTTCTTTGCTTTCATACTCCCCTATTTTCCCCACCCATTTAAGACTAAAATCCTGCCTGGCACTGTGGCTCACGCCTGTAATCCTAGCACTCTGGGAGGCCAAGGCAGGAGGATTGCTCGAGCTCAGGAGTTTGAGACCAGCTCTGAGCAAGAGTGAGACGCGTCTCTACTAAAAATAGAAAAATTAGCTGGGTGTCGCGCACACACCTGTAGCTACTAGGGAGGCTGAGGCAGGAGGATCACTTGAGCCCAGGAGTTTGAAATTGCAGTGAGCTACAACGATGCCACTGCACTCTACCTGGGGCAACAGAGTGAGACTCTGTCTCAAAAACAAACAAAAAAAGACCCTAAAATCCATTTCTGCTTGCATCGGTATCCCTGGAAGTGGTTTGAACATGGGTGTGAGATCAGCAAGTCATTCATTGTTTCAGCTCCCTTCTCTCCATAAAGACTAAAGAGGCTCCCAGCTGTACAAGCTGCATCTGGTGCTAATTAATGAGTTTGGTTGCACAAAGAAAAGCACTTTCCCACCATTGTAGTAGCCAGCCAGGCTCCAAGAAGACTTCCCCAATGATCTCCACCTGCTGGTATTCACACCATTGTGGAATTCCTCCCGTATTGTGCTAGTGTTAGTCTAGGTGATCAATAGCACATGGCAGAAGTGACAGTGTGTCATTTCCAAGAGACTATAAGACTGAAGCTTCTATTTTTGGTTCTCTCTCTCAGCCCACTCACTCTGGGGGAAGCCAGCTGCCATGCCATGAAACCACTCAGGCAGCCTATGGAAACATCCATGTGGTGAGAAACTGAGGCCTACAAGCTTGAAAGTAGATCCTTCAGCCCGAGTTGACCCTCAGATGACTGCAGCCCTAGCCAACAGCTTGATACAACTACATAAGAGACCCTAAGCCAAACCACCCAGGTAAGCTCCTCCTGGGTTCTTGCCACAGAGACTGTGATATAATAAATGTTTGTTGCTTTAAGCTGCTAAATTCTGGAATAATTTGTTATATAGCAATGGATAACTAATGCAACCCTCCTGTGAATATGCAAGGAGTTATGGTTCACTTAAACTTCAACAGCGCTTACACATTGAAAAATTGGGAAGCCAGAATTATTCCTTAGCATCAACTTTGGAGTAAAGAGCATGGATGAGGATGAAGATTAATGGTTAGTTTTGTGTTTCTGAAACCTGGTAGGCACCCACGGAATAATGAGACAGTGAGCCTAAAGAAAACTATGCGACTTGTAGCTTCTGTATTACAGACATTAAAATAGATGTTCCAGTGACTTGGAACCACATTTCTTCATTGTTTTGCATTTTAAACAATGGAGATCCATGCATTTTTCTCTAGCTTAGAGCAGTGCTTCTCAAATTTTAATGTGCATAAAATCACCTGGGGAGGTTAATAAAATATAGATTCTGGTTAGGTAAGTCTGGGGTAGAGCCTGAGATTCTGCATTTCTAACAAGCTCACAGATGTTCCTGATGCTGTAGATCCAGAACCACATTGAGAAGCAAAGGTCTACCTCTTTTTAGCACATTCCCTACACTGGGGAATCTCCAACCGACAAAGCCATACTTTCTTTTCTTTTTCTTTTTTTTTTTTTTCAAGAGAGGGTCTCACTCTGTTGCCTGGGCTAGAGTGCAATGGCATCGTCATCATAGCTCACTGCAACCTCAAACTCCTGGGCTCAAGTGATCCTTCTGCCTCAGCCTCCCTGGGAGGCTGGGACTGTAGGTGCATGCCACCATGCCAGGCTCATTTTTTTTTTTTTTTGTAGAGACAGGGTCTCGCTATGCTGCTCAGGCTGTTCTCAAACTCCTGGCCTGAAGTGATCCTTCCTCAGCCTCCCAAAGTGCAAGGATTACAGGCATGAGCCACCACGCCCAATCATGAAAAAGCCCCATTTTCTTTTCATCTCTACTCAAGTGCCATCTCCATCCATCAAGACTAGTTTGCTTCCAAACCTTCAATAGAGCTTTCTTTTGCCAAATTAATATAGGTCCAAACTAAATCTTACTTGATGATTCCACTTTCCTTGCCTCTATTTGTTTTTCAGGTCTTCCTTTCTCTAGTAAAAATTGTATCAAGTAATTAGACCCTACACGTCTTTTCTTATTATACCGAAAAACTACTCTTACCTATATTTCCAAGCGTTCTTTGCTCAAACAGCTTCTACTATCTCACGTCTGCTGTGGCTAGCTAATGCTGTTACTTACAACACCCCAGGCACTGTTCTAAGCATTTTACCTCTACACTCTTATTTTAGCCTCCAACTCCAAGAGAGATAAGCACTAGTATTAATCCCATCTTACAAATGAAGAAATGTTGGCTTAGAGTCGTTAGGTGAACTTTCCCATGGTCATTTGGCCAAGCTTTGAATTCAAGGGAAACCTAATGAGAATTTAAGCACTACAGCTGTACTTTCCTCCTAAAGCTTCTGTCTTCCCAGCCCTATTCCCTACATACCAAAATACACAATTCTCTCAGTGCCCATCCTTCTATACCTCTCAACTGCAACAAAAAGTTACTACTTAGATCACAATTCCCATAGCTCTAAGAACTTCACTTTTTGTCCTCAGTGTTAAATGACTTAATCAGTGGTGTTACATTCTTCAGGCATGGGTCCAGAAATGTTTAGGTGAATTTAGCGCTTTCAGAGGAAAAGAACCTCTACTGAATCTCAGAAGCTCCATTTTTAAAAGAAGCAGAAGGGGAGTAGTTTATGAGAATGAAAATTTTTAAATGTCTGAAAAAATCCAAGTGTATCTGATTGCAGACTCAGTGAATCCTGCTGTCACCAAGAATATGTCTCTTTTCACCTCTTAGCTCTGCTTTCCTCTTGGACCTCCCTCCCAGTGGGCTGTAACAGTGCTGTGTTGAGGGAAGCTTACATTCTACTAGCTTAGTAACAGAAACCAGCTCTTTCTTAATAATTCCCTCAAAGGTCTCAAGATTGCTTGTGTGTGCATGTGTGTGTGCGTGTGTGTGTGTGTGTGTGCATGTGAAATCATGAATAAGTAAAAAATTTGTGTTATTTTTTAATATGAGTTCCGTCCTGGAAGCAATGCAGCACAGACAGCTGAAAATATCTATTCAGTGTTTGGGAAGGATGTGGCTAATGAACACATAGTACATCGATGGTTTGAGAAATTCCATTCTGGTGATTTTAATCTTCAAAATGAGCCATATAGGTGACCTGAGACCAAGGTGGATAATAATGTGCTGAATGTTGCAGTGGAAGCGAATCAATCTCACCCTACTTTAGCAGCAAGACTTGAGGTTGCTATTCCAACAATATTGGACTATTTGAAACAAATGGGCAAGGTAAAGAGGCTGGGTAGATAGGTACTGAATGAATTAAACGAGCATCAGAAGAGAAATCATCTGGAAGCTTGCCTTTGTTTGCCATCACAACATAAAGGCAAACCATTTCTACACCGTATTGTTATGTGTGATGAAAAATGGATTCTTTTTGACAATCAGAAGTGTTCGGCACAATGGTCAGATAAAGATGAAGTGCTGAAACACAGTCCAAAACTGAATATTCAGCAAGAAAAGCTAATGGTGTCTGTTTTGTGGTCCAGTGCTGGTATTATCCACGACAGCGTCATGAAACCTGGTCAATCAATTATAGCAGATGTCTACTGCAACCAACTGAACAAAATGATGAGGATGCTGTGATTAAGCAGCCGAGATGGGTCAACAGAGACAGGCCAATCCTCTTCCCAGACCACATGTTGCAAAAAACAACCCTGCTCAAACTACAGAAGCTGGACTTAGAAACTCTTTGTCATCCATCATATTCACAAGACCTTGCATCAACTGAATACCACTTCTTGCAAAGAAAAATATTTAATTCTCAACAAGCTGTGGAAAATGCCTTTTGAGATTTCATTACCACTGGCTCTTCAGACGTCTTCGCTGCTGGCATAAATAAGCTACCGTTTAAATGGCAAAACTGTGTTGGTACTTTAGGCACATACTTTGATTAATTATACTGCGTCTTGTTTGAGATATAATAAACTTTTGGTTTGAAACTGGACATTTCATATTTAATGACCTAATACTTTTCTGGGTTTGTCACTTACTATCCTTGTGACCTGAGTTAATTTCTTGTGACTCAGTTTACATCTGTAAAATAGAGATTATAACAGTATCTCATTGGGTTGTTGTGAGAATTTAAATGAACCAATAAACGTCAAGCATTTACAACAGTCTGATACAGGGTAAAACCTCAATAAAATGTTATTTTGTTTTTTATTTCAGAGTATTATGGCAGTACAAATGTTTTGGTTATGTAAATTGCTTTTGTACAGTTTGAGCCAAAGTTATAAGTGTGCCCATCATCCAAATAGTGTGCTTTGTACCCATTAGGTGTGAATTTACTCATCCCCTCCTCCAATGTTAGTTGCTATTAAATGCCCATTCCTGAACATAGATAAACCAGCTAAGTCTGAGAAATGTGTTTTCAGCTTTCCTATTGGAAAGTCAAGATTATAGAGTGGAATTATAGAACTAGAAGAGATTTTAGTGGTTCATCATAAAAATGTTTTTAAAGCTCAGAATGCGCTACTAACTTCGCTCTGTAGTCTGTTTACTCTACTTGGTGGTGTGGCAGAGATATTTAGTTGTCCCCCAAATATGTATATTCTTTCATACTTGAATTTTTTGCTGTCCCCATAGCCACTCAAAATAAAAACTACTTTTCCCAGCCTCCCTTGCAGTGGCTAAATGTCTATGTTTTAAACAATAGGATAAAAGCAGATGTGGTATGTTCAGCTTCTAGGAAGTACTCTTAAGAGAGGAATTTGTTATACTTCCTCTCATTATTCCTTCCTGCTAAATAGAACGTGAACAAAAGGGCTGGGACTGGAGAAGCTATCTAGAATCATCAGGACCACCAACCCACATGATGCTGTTGTGCAATTTAAAAAAAAGGCCCACTCTCCCCATAGAAATTGGGATCTGAGTTGCCTCTTTGTGTGAATTTTAAAAAGGCCACCCTTCCTCCATGCTAACTCAACCAGTACCCTAGGGTGCTTGATGAGCTGATCTTGGGCCTTAATTTCAGCCCCTGCCATTTTGGCCTTTTGTCCATGTGCCCTTATATGGGACATGACTAGCACAATATGTAGCATCCTTTTTGGGAATAGAGGTCCACACAAGACAGAGAAATTAGATAGAAGGTGCCTAGGTTTCTGTTACCAGGGAGTGCCATACCAGTCATTTCTGGTCCACCTACTTGGACTTTTACTTAAGAGAGAAACTTTTATCCACTGCTATTTTCATTTTTGTCAGTCCTAACACATAGAAAGCTCATTTGCATTGAATTAGGAGCTCTGGATTTTACTTTTGGCCATTTTGACTCATATCCTTTTTCCCCCATGAGATCAAATTGCTTTTATTTACAACCACATTAATCACCAAAAGTGAATACTACCAATTACCCTTGTTCTGCATTCTGTGATTTTTATCTCTTTCCACCAGCGGGACCAGAGTTTCAGCCAGGTTTAACATAATTATAATAAAAGTAAAATCATAGGGGTTTTTTTTTCCCCCCAAAAGGCAATTCTGGCCAGGTGCAGGGGGGCTCACACCTGTAATCCTATCACTTTGGGAGGCCAAAGCAGGAGATCACTTGAGCCCAGGAGTTGGAGGTTGCAGTGAGCTTCGATGACACCACTGAACTCTAGACAGGGCAACAGTGCAAGACCCTATCTCCCTCCCCCAACCACGAAAAAAAAAAAAAAGGATTCTTTTATCTTAAAAGTATGTTCCTGCAGGGTTATCTTTCATGCAAACTTTATGCATGTCCTCTTGATTAGGCCATTTTATGGCTTTTGCCTGCAAGAATAAGTAAATTTAAGTCGGTCAATATTGTCATATCCTTCATAGGCAACTCCGATAAAAAGTGTGGTAAGTGGCTTAGATTATTGGCTACTTTCTGCACTTAACTTCTGAGTACGGAATTAAAGGGCAGTCTTTTTTTTTTTTTTTTTTTCTGAGACAGAGTCTCACTCTTTTTGCCAGGGCTAGAGTGAGTGCCATGGCATCAGCCTAGCTCACAGCAACCTCAAACTCCTGGGCTCAAGCGATCCTCCTGCCTCAGCCTCCCGAGTAGCTGGGACTACAGGCATGCGCCACCATGCCCAGCTAATTTTTTCTATATATTTTTAGTTGGCCAATTAATTTCTTTCTAATTTTAGTAGAGGCAGGGTCTCACTCTTGCTCAGGCTGGTCTCGAACTCCTGAGCTCAAACAATCCGCCCGCCTCAGCCTCCCAGAGTGCTAGGATTACAGGCATGAGCCACCGCACCTGGCCTAAAGTGTAGTCTTTATCCTCCATTACACCCCAAAAGGAGCCCAGCTAACACACTGCGAATCCTCAGACTTGAAAGTAAGAGCAGACAGGATTTTTGTACTGATCCCTTTTGACTTAGAAACCTTAAGTCAAGACCATCTTTTAATGGATATTTTTACCTGTTATTTTGGGGAGTAATATCAGGAATGAGCCACTGAATTTAGATGGCAATTTTCTGATGTCTCTCTCATAAACAACAACTAACTCATGCTTGTCCATTGGTAGGGTCATATGCTCTTCATCAACTGAGAGTAATAAAATTATGTCTAGAGAAAGCAAACTTACTTTGTAGTCCCCCTGCCCGCAACATTTTGGAGAATGATCACAAACTCACATTTTGAGAATGATCTCAAACTCAAAATACTCTTGTTTTTTAAAGATAATTTCTATTATATGACCTCTTAACACCCCTAAAGTGCACATATTTCCACATTTTGATGTTAACAGACAAGGAGCCTGTCCCAGTGCCCTGTCACAATTACATAGCTAGTAATGGCAGAGCTAAATCTAATACCCAGATCTTTTAGATATGTGCATTTTCATCACTCACACTGGTTCACTCCTCTGCTCAAACTATTTGTCTCTCCATTTCAACCAGCATGATATGCCAAATCTGTCCACAGGCAGTCTCATAAATTTCACTGCACGATGTGCCATGTTGAGTGTTTGTTTTGGCCTTGGCGGTGGATGCCCTGATTATCTCCACTAATGCAAACAGCTTACCAGTCTTCTATCACTCTTCCTAACTGATTCAGCTCCTTTAGGCTGTTGGCTATCACTCTCTTTCATAAAGCTTAGTTCACTAGGTAAAAACATTTGCAAGATTGAATTTGCTTGATCGACCAAAGAATATTGTAAAGCCACCTTTGATTTCGGCTGACTTGACTCAGTCTTAAAGCTTTCAGACTCCCAAAAGGCAAATGTAGTATATACCCTTTAAGAATGGCTGTGCAAATAGTTTCCGTGTTTGGATTTAGGCTTTTACTTAATTCACAGAAGATGGCCCTTGAAGTCATATTTGTTTATATTTTGGATGGCCTTCAAAGTTTATTAAGGTCTTGCATAAAAGACAGTCAGGCTCAATGGATTTTGAAGCACAGGGTGCCCCCAAGAGCACTTTCTTCTGGACAGTTAGGCTGCTATGGAGTTTTACACATCTTACCTGTTATGTCTAACAAATTGTCAGTTGTGAAAGAATTTGCAAAGTCAGAGAAGCTTTTCAGAAAGTTTTAAAAAATGCACAGGTATCTAAACATGGACAAATCTTTCTACAACACTCAGATGGAAGAGGTGCATAATTTAAAATAACATATTGGCCTCAATTTTTCCTCCCACTTTATGATGTAGTCAATAATTCACTTCCATCCAGGAAGTTTTCCCAACCTCCAACTCAAGTTAGGATCCCTTTTGGGACACTTCCTTGGCATACACTCTTCTGTTTGTTGGTTTGTAAGTACCCTTGGGGACCCCTTTATTCATTTCTGTATTGAAGGTACTTAGCACAGGGCTCAAATGGATTCTGGAATGAAAAAATGCCTGATTCTCCTCAGTGAGGTCTCTGAAAAATGTGTTGTGGGGACCTTCTTGTTAAAGTCACCAAACAAAAAATGAAGACAAATTCTACATCCATGTTAATGTCTGTGGAAGATGGATACAGCTTTCCATTATCTACCTCAAAGATGTCAGACAAAAAAATTGAAAAATATTTTCACATTTATTGTAGATACCTCAGTTTAAGTAGTGCTCAAAAAGTACTGAGGAAGCTTATGAGAGGGGTGGTGAAAGACAGGAATGTGGACAGGGTGGAGCATGTCCTCAGGTGGCCGTTCCCTGCCCCCTCCCCCAGAGTGAATCGCACAACTGAAGAGCACCTACAGAAAGTGAGGGGACGTTTTGGTGACATATGGAATAGAGCCCTAAAAAAATTAATGAAAAAGCTCTTCTTCAGCTTAGCTCTACCACCTACATTAAGAAACACCACAGCTTGGAAAGATATAGACCTAATTATGAAATTGTGAGGAGCAAAAAGAAACAATGTCAGAAATGTTCTGACAAGTCTGCCTTTTCTTAAATAGCTCGTTCCAAAATATTCTGTGTAATAATTACCATTAATTTGCAATGAGGGACAATGATACACTTAGAGGCATAATCCCCAAACCTCAAAGTTCACTAAAATTGTATTTCCCTGTTCTTCCCTTGCATTATTGTTAACACACGGACATGAAAGGAAATTATGACTTACCTGTGAACACATGACAGCTTTAACCAAGAATATTGGCCCTGCTTTGTATTCTAGCCACATGTTCCTACTTTTTCAACCTTGAAAAATAAATATTTGAACTACAATCTTCAATAAAGCACTTCTACATTTGTTGTCAGTCTTAATCACCTTTTGCTTGTCTGCTTAGTGCCTTTAGCTCTTAGATGTTGCACCTGGAGATTCTTGCTTACTTTATGATGGAGGTTTATATGCCCTTTAATTGAAAGCAAACCGCCTTAGATAATCCAGTGACAACAATGTTACAAGGTCCATTTTCCGTTAAAAGGCAAATAGAAATATTAAGCTGTTCTCTAAAATCAAGAAAAACACATAAAAATACACTGTAATCTACCACTCCATTTCCTTTATCAGAGATAAAACTCCACAGCTTAAAATGCCTCTTTTGTGTGCATGTTCTTTCCCCTAGCAGGGGTGGGGGATGCAAGGGACTAAAGTGCTCAATGACTAGTCTTTTCTCACTGTATGATATTTCTCTGCCCAAAGAAAGACTTTAGTTATACAGTATGTTAAATACTTTTATATTCATGTTACTAAAATAACCATATCAACTTTAACCCAAATTTGTTTAATATTTTATGTATTGAAAGCACTTCATTAAAAAAAGTAAAACTGAATATGGGAGGATGACAGGAACATATACCTCATGCTTAAGGAGTGTTTGTTATTTTTATGTAGAGGTTAAAGTGAGTTTATAAAATGACAGGAAGAAAAGGTGACATAAGAAGGTATCTTTAAGGCAACGTAATTTTTATAAGATACCTTCATGGTTTTAAATAGCAATACAACTGATCAAAAAGGAAACAAGGCCTGCATGACTGCATGGCAATGTGAATGGCAACCCTTGGAGCTGTCACAGGGCACGGCCTGAGTGGGGCTCTGCATACACCAATGCAAGTGCAAAGGCTCTTTCTAAACAAGAGGTGAAATAGTGATTGCTGATGGAATTGCTCATGCAACAAAAGTTCAAAACTTAGCCCTGTCTCCTAAAAACTACCAAGACATTTCACTTAACGTCAAAACTGTATGGGGGTACAGAGTGGAAATATTTTTCCAAGCACCTAACAACTATTTTGAAATAACCAGAAAGTAAATAACCAGTAAGCCTCCAGCTAGCTCTCTTTCTGGTTAAATGAAAGAACACTAGACAAATGAGTTCCATTCTTGACCCTAACAAACAGCACTTACTAGTCAAATATACTGTCTAGTAGGCTCATAGTAGGGCCTCAAAATATGGTTTTGAGTAAGCATTATACAAATGTGAAGATGTATAAGTTTGCATGGGGCTACTGCTCTGCCTCCAACAGTTTGATTGTCGGTAGCTGTAAGACCAGATTTGTGGCAGCATGTGTTATCATTAACAATTTTTCTGCCAAGGTGATAACCCAAGACAGACAGAAAACAAAACAAAAACCAAGGTCTCTTTTATATTTGATCACATTGCTATTCAACATAAGACAGCATGTCACTAGGCAAATCATTCAAACTACAGCTGGGAGACATTTTCTGAAGACTGTGGTTTTGAGAATGAAGAATTTAATGTAGTGCAAACCTCTCTGTTCACTGTCCTTAAAACAGAACAGGACCCATTTTGTCATAATTAAAAGTCCCTGAAATTTTTTTTTTTACTGGGAAAGCAGTTTCAGGATAAAAAGTATTGATATAATTATAGTGAATATCCGTATCTCCTACTTCAACCCTTTTCCCACCAGTGTGAAAAGTGAATAAAGACAGCAAGATTTTTAAAAAACTTATATTAAAAATATTTTGTATATAAACAATTTTAATACTACAAAGTAGTATTTCAATTACAAAGCAGTTCAAATATTAACTGTTCTTTAAACTGTTAAACTTTATTATAAATTAAAATTTCTTTACAAAAAATTGCACATAATATTTGACCACTCTTAGGTTCTGATGCACTGGCATTTTCAATAGTTTCTTTAATCTTCAAGTTAAACAGTCTCGGCAAGGAGTCCACAACGTAGAAAGGGCAATAAACAACCCTGTTAGAGAATTCAAGTGCAACTAGCAGACTTGTGGCCATGGCAGTTACACTTTCCTTAAGATGGAACTGCTTAAGTTTTAAATCCTGAAATGAAGAATCTCAGAAGATTTAAAAAGGAAGAACTAAAAGGGATTGCCTGCTATTTTTTTTTTTTTTTTTTTTACTGTAAACACAGCACTGGAAATTAAATCCCAAACAAGAATCTCTCAGGCATCAGAGAGTGTCAAGTGAATCAGGAATAACACAACATAAAGGAAGGGGAAAAAGTAAAAAACAAAAACAAAAACAAAGCAAAATTAAAATAAATGTCAGTCACTTTGAGGAACTATACTTACGTACATGATGTTATGAGAATCTGGCAGGGCCTAGAAGCAGGCCAAACAGGAAGTTCATTTATCCAACCGAAGAGGATCATGTTCATTGCTTCCGGTTTTGAGGATAGGATATTGTAGGGGACTTGATATGATCAATAATGCTTGTCTGCCTTACACAGACCTTAGCCAGGGATCAGCCTAATCTTGAAGAATCATTCAAATAATTTTGGCAATTATTATAAGGACTTAGAACTGACTGTACCCAGTGTTCAGTGATTCTTGCTTTCTGTTTTGTTACTGTTTAAATTTAAGAGCTCATTTAGGCTGACTCCAATCTCTTGGCACTTGGAAACTAGTTTTCTCAGGTTATCAGTTTTACCTCCTTCTGATGCTTCAAACAAGAGTTGCTGTAAAAGACAGGGAAGCATAGAAGTAAGACTTAGCTAGAGTTTGAGCATTACCACATCAATGGATATGGCACATGCAGAAAATTTATAGGAAAACATCAAGGTAAAATAAAAGATAAAAAGCATTACATCTTTCCACAGTGATGCACAAAGGGGTAACTTCTGTAAGGCTCTCTGATATAAACGGTGGACCTACAAGATAGATATACATACAATTCCATCAGAAAACGTGATGAAAAACACCTTCACCATCCTATCTGTTTAAAGAATGGTACTTCACAATATAATAACATTCAAGACAAAATGGTTATGTTGAGTTTTGGGGTTTCCAAACACTTAGAGTTCTCGAAAATGTTAACCTCTATGCTTTAATCCTTTTAAACTGAGAAGTCAACAATAGGGGCAGAATAACTTTAAAAAAAACAAAAGTGACCTATCTGAGATTCAATCATGGCTTACCTCTCTTTGTCCCTTTAGAACAATCTCAGCAGCAATGGCTCTAAGGAAAAAAAGGAATATAGAAAAGGGAAAAGAAAAATTTACATATCTTTGAACAAAATGAAACACCACCACTGGCAGAATACTGACTGTTGGAATCTGAGTACAAAACTTCCTGAAAGTAACAGGCTAAACTTCCAAGGAGGATAACCTACAGTGAAAAGAAAAATTCAACAATTTTTATCAACTTTACAAGAAAAAAGCAGACCAGTGTTTTGAATATAAATAATGTTCATGAAAAAAATTACTCATAATTACTAGTGAAAAATACCTGGCACTAACACCATTTAAAAGAGGAAGAAATCATGCTATAATGGGGAGAAACACCACATTTCAAAAGATGGTCTTAAAATGTCTATAACAGATTTGTTTGATAACACCATTATCTAAATGTTCTTCTTCAAGAAAAATTAAAATTCTACCCTTTTTGCTTTTAGAGGCAAGTGTTAATGGGCACTCACTTGCTCTTGGCATTAAACCTCAGCAAGTGCCAGAAACAAATCTAAATTAGAGTAGCAATCTGTCCAGAGGGAAAAAAAAAATAGATGTCATTTCAGATTTACCTGTCTGGAGCAAACCTTATAAATAAAAGCAATAGCTATAAAAACATGAACATGATTGTTGCATTACATTTTCCAGGTGGCCAGGCATGTTGGGATATTATATGTAAACATCTTGGCTTGAAGTTTCAGAATCTGAACATTGCTTTCTTCCCATTCATGTTGAAGTAGCCTGTAAAGTACATTCAGGAAAATGAACAAAGCATTGCAAGCGTAGGGAACCACAATGAGCTCTATGAGCAGAATGTCTGATGAAGTATAAATTTTGGTCAGTTAAATTCCATCAAGGCTCTTCAGCAAATATTTGTAGAATGTCTCTTATGAAAGTTATTCTGGGACAGGAATAGGCAAAACTAGCAAGAAGTCCAGTCAAGATTCATGCTTATGCTTATCTTCAACAGACTAAAATAAGGTCCATGTAGTCCTACGGGACATGAAAGCATTCTCTCCAAATAACACTCCTTGCCTCCACCCCAAACTTTTTAAAAGTAATGACTTGATATATTAATGCAATTTCCTGATATTTTTCTTTCTTATAGTATGTTCAATCTTGAATGTTTCTTGAATTACAAGGTAAGTATAGTAACTAAATATTAAGTGCTCTATGCTCCTGAAAAAAAGGGACAGGGATGACCACAAAGAAATCAAAAAAACGCAGAGGTGAGGATTTACCAACAAAACCAACAATTAAACTGCCTAGATTCAAAAATGCCTATCATAATAAAAACTAGTCAAAATATGACATTTTCTATTTTATACTTTTATCAACGGTAATGTTTCATAATTCATATTACTTAGCTTCTGCAGGTTAGTATGCTTGCCCAGAAATCTAATTATACAATAATTCACTATAGTTATTTTTGTTACAGCCTTTCAAACACTTATACCATTTTTTCCAAATACATGCTACGTAAAATATAAATCCTTTAAAACACAGGGGAGGCCGGGCGCGGTGGCTCACGCCTGTAATCCTAGCACCCTGGGAGGCGAGGCAGGCGGATCGTTCTGAGCTCAGGAGTTTGAGACCAGCCTGAGCAAGAGCGAGACCCTGTCGCTACCAAAAATAGAAAGAAATTAATTGGACAGCTAAAAATATATATAGAAAAAATTAGCCGGGCATGGTGGCGCATGCCTGTAGTCCCAGCTACTCGGGAGGCTGAGACAGTAGGATTGCTTGAGCCCAGGAAGTTTGAGGTTGCTGTGAGCTAGGCTGATGCCACAGCACTCGCCCCAGGCAAAAGAGTGAGACTCCTGTCTCAAAAAAAAAAAAAAAAAAAAAAAAAAAACCACAGGGGAATATTTGATAAATATTTTGGGCATCTTACTATCCATAAAACAAACTTACAACCACAAGATACAACTGACATAGTATAAATGACTGCACAGGTGGAAGCCAAACTACTAGTGTGCTGGGTACCTTTATTTTTTTTATTTTTTTTTATTTTTTTATTTTTTGAGACAGAGTCTCACTCTCTTGCTTGGGGCGAGTGCCGTGGCGTCAGCCTAGCTCACAGCAACCTCAAACTCCCGGGCTCGAGCAATCCTACTGTCTCAGCCTCCCAAGTAGCTGGGACTACAGGCATGTGCCACCATGCCCGGCTAATTTTTTTTCTCTATATATTTTTAGCTGTCCAATTAATTTTCTTTCTATTTTTAGTAGAGACGGGGTCTCGCTCTTGCTCAGGCTGGTCTCGAACTCCTGAGCTCAGAACGATCCGCC
>RJWJ010011298.1:0-12504 GCA_004363605.1 Indri indri
GAATAATCCTTTCAATTCTTGGATGAAGACTCCTAGTTCATGATATATCATCCTTTTAATACTCAGCTAAATTTTACTTATTAATATTTAATTTATATATTTTGCATCAAAATAAGTTTAATCTATACTCTTTTTACTTTCTGTATTCTTGTAATTTGTTAGCAGAATTTTAGTTGTGAAGTTTCTGTATTTTTAATATTCTATAATAGTTTAAATAATATAAGAATTATATTATTATATGTATTTTAAATAGATACCTGGTGCTAATTAAACAGGTTTTTTTATTCTTTGCATTATTAAGATATTTAGGTAATCTACCATTTTCAGTGAGGTTTAAGCAATTTGTATGTTTTCTGAACCTAGTTCCTTTTGATAGAAAATCATTTAGACTTTCAAAAGTATGGATAAATTTTTTTTCTTTTATAATGTTTTAAATTATTTCCCGATATGGTCTTATGGACCTTTTATTATTAATGTGTTTTATATTTTTATCCATCCTTTATCAAATAAGCAATGTATATTTCAGATTATTTCAAAGTAGCAGTTTGTTTTATTGATGAGGTTACTTTTTGTTTTATTTTTAACAGTAATTTCTATTTTTATTTTTATCATTTACTTCCTTGTACAGTTTTATTGTTGATCTTTTTAATTTCTCTTAAAGAATGTTTAAGTCATTTTCTACTTTTTGTTTCCTTTGTACATATACTGTAGGTTACACTTTTTTTTTTCAATACCAATGTAGACACATTATGTATGTAGTAGTTTCCACATTGTTCATTTTTAAATATATAATACTTTCAGTGCTTATTTTTTGATTATGCAAAATGTCATAAAGAGAGGTATTTATTCTGTTTCTAGAGCTCGTTTGTCCAAAATATTAGACTTTATTTCCTGTCCTTTTGTTTCTAATTTCTAGTTTCATTGCATTTGTATCAGAGAATATAGCCTTTATAATGTTTTTTTTGTTTTGGAATTTTTGATATTTTCTTTCTAGTCTGATGCATTTACTTTTTAAAATGTTCCTCTGTTGTTAGAAATGATATATATTCTTTTTCTATTCAGGGCAGAATTTACTCCCTCTACATATATCTATAAAATCATGTTGTTTTTATTCACATCCTCTATGTTCTATTTTTCATCTGTTTGACCTAACATTTTCTAGGAGTTGTGAGCTTCAGAACATCACTATGATTGGAATTTTGTGCATCATTCCTTATATGTTCCTCAGTCCTCTCTGTATGCACCTGAATGCCATGCTGTTGTTTGATGTATAAATGTCAACAGCTGTTATATTTCCTTGGAAAACTGTACTTTACAATATAAAAGGGAAAAAAAAATCAACTCCTTTCTTGTTCAATTTTCAGTTCTCATACTACTGCATTAAGCTATTCCTTACAAGTTAGCATTAATTAAATGCCATATTCTTATCGTACTGTTCAAAGTTCAGGTATGTACATGTGTGATATGTGTAAGTTAGAGTTTCTTGTTAGGTAGCATTATTAAGACTTTAAAATATAATTAAAAGAGCAAGGTATTATGTATGATGCAGTGTTTATATTTTAAATATCAATAGTGATTTTTTTTTAAATTTAAGGTTCATGCATAAACAGGTTAAGTGAGATTACACTGAAGAAAATGTATGTAAGACTCAAATTGTGATAAACTTTTCAAATAAGTTCATGCTTATTGATCTGATAATCCAAATATTTATCTATCCATTTTAGAATATTAAAAAATATTATAAAGGAAGGTCTCTGAGTTTTAACTCACCTATTAAAATTACTTTCTGAAAGTCTAGCTATTTATTCTTGGAAAATCCAGACAAAGTGATAGTGTGTTAGTGTGACTACTAAAAATTCAACTAAAGTGTTCTTTTCAGTTTGTTCTAAACATATAGATTTTATTTAGCATCCAGATACTTCTCTTCAGGGGAAGGACCTGTAAAGCAAAGAAAACCTTCTTTTATTCATGAGAATATAATTAGTGGCACTTGCTGACACACTTTAAGTGGGGACCTGATTCTTTGCCAAAAATTTGAACTAAATATATACTTTGGTTGGGCTTGGAATTTGGATATATTTACAATCCTATGGTTCTTGTATTTGAATCATGAAAAATAACTACTATTATTTCCACTGGGTAGTGTGTTCTGCAAAGTGATATACATATATTCTTTCATTCTCATTTTTAAAAAATATTTTGAATTAACAAGTAATAGAATTATGGCTGCAGCTGTGTAACACATAAGCTTTCTATACTGTCAGTTTCTTCACTCATGAAATGTGAAAAATAACAGCAAATTTCTCATAGGGTAGTTGCAGTGATTTTTTTTTAAGGCATTTAGTTTTAGTAAGTGCTTTATAAAAGTCACTAATTATCATCAACACCATTACTTAGCACCATGGGGGAGAAAAATAAAGCTATTGGAAAAAAAAAAATTCTGAACTACTTCTGCTTCCCAAACATATCATACTTATGGAAAAATGTTTCTTGATAGCATTAATATTATTATTAATAATGTCTCCATTAATAATATTCTATCACCTTGTGCCAGATGCTATGCAAGAAAGCAAAGTGAAAGAAAACTCATAGGATATGTTATGAGTTTTTTTATTTGACAAATATGCAGCACCTGCTACTGTGCGCCAGGGCTATTCTAAGCATATCACAAACTCATTTAATCTTTGACACGAGCCTCTGAAGTGAGTGTTCTTTTATCAAGCTCATTTTGGAGAGGAGCAAGCTGAAGTATTGAGAGGGAAGGTAACTTGCTCCAGGTCACACAGTTTGAAGTAGCGGAGGCAAGATTCAAAACTGGACAATCTGGCTCCAGAGGTTGTTCCCTTAACCTCTAGACGAGGCTGCCTCTGAACTGAAGGATAGGTTCTATCTCCTACCAGTTAGGTGACTTTGACCAGGTTGACTAATCTCTTTGTGCCTAAGTCTTCATCCATCACTGAGGAAATGTAAGACAAGAACAAGAACAACGGTGGAGGGTGGTTGTTTTGATGATTACGTGAAACAATTTATCAAGCATTTAGCCCTATATCTAGACATGCCAGGTGCCAAATAATAGTTTACAAAAATTTTCTTTCAGTAAATGTCAGGTATTTATCAGCAATCCATGACCCAATTTTTTTTTTTGTTCATGTTATAGAGAACAAAGTGTAAGTCAGAAGCTATTTCTTTAACTACCAGCTATGCTTTCTTTAATAGTCACTAAGTATCTACATGCTCAATATCTTTATTTTAAAACTAGCTCTCCAGGAACATGCTAAAACCCATACATCAAAACCAACCATTGACCCAACCAATACTGGACACCACTGGGAATATGAAACAGAATAAGTAAGTAGTATTTGCTCACAGGATGTTTGCAATCTGTGGGACATGAACATTTCCACAATTAAATGCAAAGTAGTTAGACGTTGAGGCAAGATGTTGACAGGAGTTAACAGGAGGAAAAGATAAAAGTCAACATTTTATTAGTTGAGATGCTCTGGTTTCACATAAGGGAGACCTGTAAGACACAGTTTAAGCGGAATCACAGGGGTTAACAAAAGGGCAAAGGCCTGTCTCCCACACTCAATCAGGGGAAATAAGATTGAGGTTCTTGAAAAAATAAATCATGCATTAAAAGCTGTCAGAACTCAAGTCTGCTTCTTTCTCGATTTCTCGGTGTCTGTCTTGCTCTGTCCCTCTGCTGTCTCCCAACGCCGCTCTTCTCTGCAGAACGACTTTCTCTGCTGTTCCCTCATAAAGCTGCTCAAGGTACAGCTCTTGAATTTTTGTGTGCACCATAGCAGCCACCAGCACAAGGGTGGCATAGCTGCAACTCTGGAAAACGTGCAAGGAGGGAGGACATACAGTTTTTGCCCAATTTCAGTTAGGTGCCTGTTCATACATAACCCCCTCCCAGGTATTTGGGAAATATTATTGAAAAAAGAGACCTGCCTTTGGGGGCCGCACATTCTCGTCAGGAGGGAGCTGCAGAAAATAAGCCACCGGGAACAGTAAGTTAATTAAGAAGCTTGTTAGAAGTGCTGTGGAAACTATGGAAAGAAAAGAGAGTAAGGGAGACTGAGGGAGAGAGAGAGGAGAGGCTCAACATTAAATAGGGGTGGATAAGGTAGGCCTTCGATGAAGGTGACATTTGAGAAAAGACTGACAGGCGAGGGAGGTAGCCAGGCACATATCTGGGGGAATGCGTCTGCAACGTTGGAGGCGGGGATTGCAAAGTAGTTCTTTCTGGAGTGGGTATGTCACATCATAAACAGTAGGTCTGGATTTGCCTGCTGGTGACCAGAAGAGTAGGCCCTTTGAGTCAGGGTAAGCCAAGAAAACAAAATAAGAAATGCAGGCTGGTTTGGGGAATGTCTGGGAAGCAGGGAGCTGTTTGGCTGGTGTTTGCCGTGTGAAAACTGAAGTAGTTGAGAAAAGCTTGAAAGCACATTGGGCTTAGTTGTAGGGAGGCTTGAATGCCTTGCCAAGGACTCAAATTCTTGCACAGTGAGGACAACCTGCTAATATAGCTATCATCCCATGATTCTGTCTGGAAAGATTAATTTAAAAAATACACTGGGATAGCAGAGATTCTTTTCTCTGTTCCTTATATAAATACAAATCAGCATGATTGAAATAAAGTATGTATATTTATATGGTTATTAATTAAAAAGAGCTTACATTGAAGTCATTTTGAATTTTAACTGCATCGGTCAATAACTGTGAGATTACAGGAAAATTGTACAACCTTGTCAAGACTTCATTAGTTTAGATTTAAAGTTTAGATAATAATATTTACCTTTATGGGCTGCTCAGATAAATCAATGAGGTGAGGCATGTAAACCAGTCGAAATGGACACTCTAGAAATGTTTGTTACTTGCCCTCTTTTATACTCTGAATATATTCTATATCATTTAATTTTTTTTTCAGTGTGTAGTCTGGACTCAGCATGGCAAAGATCCTATCCATAAAAAAACATTTTAAATAAGCTGTACGCATACCGTGAAAAAGTATATGTAACATGAGAAAATATTTTGTATGTGAAGAAGCTCGTGCCTCCAGAGACAAATTCATCAATGTGTTAACACACACAAAAAAAATTGGTTGTGCTCGCCCTATGCAATGCAGTTTAGAATTTGAAGATAAATAAAACAAGGAACTTGGCATGTTGACTTAATACCCAATGAAAAATAAACTTATAGACAAATCAATTAATCAAAATAATTTGTACTATACTCAATTTTTTCTTAGGTGACATAACTGATACGCAATTGTTTTTATTGAAATTACTTTAGGTATAAAGTTACCAACTTTTCCCCTAAAATAAGCAAAGCACTAATCACTGACTTAATATCATTAGTACACTTAAATGCATAATAGTGAGGCTATAAGTGTTAAGTTTTCATGGTATGCTCAGAAATTTTAAAAAATACATATTTTTAGCACAATGTCATGAAGTCTAGAATATAAGGAAGAAACAAAGGAAATCACAAATGAAGGAACCCAAGCTTTAACAAACACACAAATGCAGTTGCAGTTCTCTTTTTCAAATTTGTGTGGATTTTGGACTTTCTATAATATCAAGTTCATTCATATTTCACCAAAGTAGACTTGGTGAAGTAAGCTCATCCATTGACATATTTCTTAATTCCATGAGGTTTTCTGAACTTGATCTTTTCTTCTAGTTGTCTGTAGTTTTGGCTGGGGCATGTGTTAGATGTACTTAAGTTTTGTGCTTGGAGTGATTCTGAGGACATGAAGTGGTAACTCTCCCTGCCTGCCTGCTGGCACTACCCCACCCAACCCTGAAAAAAACAGCAGACTAACCCTTAATCTTTCCCTCCCCCATCAAATTTAGTTCCATTAGTACAAAGTCTATGTGTCTTAAAGAATTTTCTATGAATAAGGAAACTTAGTAAGCTGGAAATAATTCTAGGTGGTATCTCACCTTTATTAACAGTAATCAACTCCTATTTGGGATGATTTAAACCATGATAACAGACCTGAAAATTTGCCTCTTTCGAAATATGACATGGAATAAGAATATCCATATATATTAAAGGTCATTATGAGTATTTGAAGGTCATTATGATGGTTAGGTTTGAGGAAGTTTTAAGTGGAAGAGGACTACTAAAAGGGGAAAGAAAGAGCAACCAAAAGCTTTATTACTAGACCTGGGACTCAGAGTAATTTTGATATAACAGAAGTATGATTTATTTCATATTTTGAAATTAGTGGATAATAAAGTTATCCTACAAAAAGAATAAATGTAGCCATGATCTCGATATTCAAATAAAAAACATCTGATAACACCATTTTTAGAAAATAAAATTTTATAAATTTAAAACACATTCCTGCCTCCCAGATTGCAGTCACTTAGTTTTACTTCAAATATTTTCTTAAAAATAGAAGTAAGCGAATTTGTTTTTTTCTTCACTTTTTGCTGACAGCCACAATATTTAAATTTACTTTGATGTCAGTTATTCCAGGCAACAAAAGATAAAATTTTTTCATGATAAAATGCCTTCCAAAAAGCTACAGAACTTCATGTAATAAAAACACTTAGCTTAGGTGAAGAGAGTATCTGTTGAATTGACATGCTTTTGAATATTTCTTTTGAGATTTGTGAACTGTCTACTGTTCTATGCTTCTCTTGATCTCAGAGAAATGAAGAGGGCTTTAAAATTGGAAAATATACACCTTGCTCTATATGTTGCTTTTAACAAACTATGTGATGGTGTATGTCACATAGGATTTGAAAAAATGCAATGTCTACATCGTCTCTGACAGAGAATATCTTTTAAGCTTAGTAATGTAGAGCAGAGTATTGGATATAACATATATTATGTTTCACTTTCCCTTATACTATCAAATAAACTCACAGCTAGTAGAGAGGACCACTCGAGATCATTTACTTTTCAGGTAAGCTAGGCCATTCAGTTCCTTGTGTATTCTAAAGCCTTTTGTAGGTTACATTTATTCTCTTCATGTGATAAGGCATAACACCTATTCCTTGACAATTTTGGAATCCCAGTGAATTAATGAGCAAATATAGATATGATCTTCATAATAAAAGACACCTGGTGGTACCATTATGATCTTAATGTATACAGGCTACAAATATTAGGGCCTAGAATTCCTCCCACATAGTCTGCAGATAGGTTCTAATTGTAAATAATGACAGCAATTAAAGTTCTAGTTGAGGCTGAGGTGGGGGAATTGCATGAGGCCAGGAGTTTGAGACCAGCCTGGGTAACATAGTGAGACTTTGTCTCTACAAAAAGTAAAAAAATAAAAATAAATTTAAAAAACAGTTACTGGGCATGGTGGCTCACACCTGTAGTCTCAGATACTCAGGAGGCTGAGGCAGGAAGATCACTTGAGCCCAGGAGCTTGAGGCTGCAGTGAGCTCTGTTTGTACCACTGTACTCCAGCCTAGGTAACAGAGCAAGACCCTGTCTCTACTAAAAAAAAAGAAAAAAATCTAGTTGTCTCAATACATTGTACAATTTTTTATTGTATATAGTCTTTGATGGGACTATCACTTTCTGGAATTCTCTCTTCCTTACTGTCTGTAACTCACTGCTCTTCCCCACCCATGACGAGTTGACAGAACCTAGTGGTGTGAGACAGGTCATCTTTTCTCCCTGTAGGGAAGCCAAGAATTAGGAAAGTTATGAACTCCTGTTGAACTCTATCTCACATCTGGCCAACAGGACCCAAAGGTAGAAGATAGACAAGAAGAGGTAGAGAGAGGGACAGGGAAGGAGAGGCCCTGCCTGGAAACAAGGGTTAAGGATTGAAGCATTCAAAGAGGTTTTCGAGTACCAAAGGAAGCAGTGAAAGCAACTAGATTTTGGTGGACTGTTTTTATTTTTGGTGTTACAAAGCTGCTCGACTTGACTTTGTGGATAAGAATAGGGCTTCTAACTTCCATTTTGTTAAGGTCATTCCTGATATTTTTACTTGTCAAGCCCTTGACAAGATGTTTTTTTCTTGGTCACGATTGCAGTATGGGAATCCTTGGTGAGGCTGAGAATTGAGGGTCCATCTAATCAGGCACATCGTGGCCCCAGATCCTCTGACGTCTCTCCAGTCACCAAAGACCATGCTGCTGGGTGTCCTTAGCCCCAGGCATCTCGCCAACCCCTAACCATCAGCCTCTATTTCTTTTTCTTTTTTGTCTTTCTTTCTCCTCTCGTTGCTCCCAAAGGCACTTAGAACAGCTTTCAAGTAGTAGACTGCAGGAAAACAAAAGCAAGGGAGGGAAGAGTCTTTCAGACAACTTTTACTTTGGGGGTTATTAAAACAGAGACCTCTTCTAAGGAGAGGTGCTCAGAAATGGCTTGTGAAAAGTGTGGGTGTTTGAAGACAAAACTCAGTGACAAATAAAACAGTATATGTACTAATAAATTATTCCGACAGTCCTTAGCACATCCTACCACACACTCTTATAACTTTTTCATGAAATTTCTGCACTAAGCAGAATAACACAGTGTAGCAATAGGACTCGGCCATTACTACACTTCAGAATTCGTGTGCTGTCTAGCTCTGTGGGATCCCACAGGTGTCCCAAGTTGCATCCTTTTGCTGTTAAATATCATCCAATTGTGCTTTTAAGCTATGCCAAGCTGCTCCCATAATGGTGTTTTCTCCTTTCCTGGGAGATAAGAAATTGCTGCTAAAACAACCCACAATTTCCTAGCATTTGTTCTTTTACTTTGTTTTGCATAATGAGAAAAGCTTCATGTATTTTATTTTATAAATAATTGCTTTTAAAATAGAACACATAAAACTAAAAGAAAATGATAAAATTGCATTATTCTAATTTAAACACGTGTAGGCATTTGATGGTCATATTTTTTCATGCTTCTATAACCACATGCTATTTTTTTCTATGGGTATAGATGAGTGTGGTGTGTATATATGCACAATCAGTTCTGCTCTAACATTACACGCATTCCTAAAAACAACCATGCTATGCACAATCAGGCCATGAAAATCACAGGGCTTATGAAAAAAATGAAAATAAAATAAAAATAAATCACTGGAGTTTCTCAGGTCTTTCATGGCAAGTGGGTGTTGGAAGTGCTGCAGCGTCTGAGTTACAATGAAGTGGTGGAAGGAGGGTTCTCTGAAACCGAAGGAAGTTTGTAACACCAAGTGTGGGTAGGTTTAGATGATACTCCTGGGCACAGAGCATCCCACTTAAGTGTTGTTTTTTTTTTTAATTTCAGCATATTATGGGGGTACAAATGTTTAGTTTACATATACTGTCTTTGCCCCACCTGAGTCAGAGCTTCAAGTGTGTCCATGTTCCAGACGACGTGCACCATACCCATTAGGTGTGAATAAACCCATCCCCTCACCCCCTCATCCCCCTCCCACCTGCCTGACTCCTGATGAGTGTTGCCACTACATGTGCACATAAGTGTTGATCAATTAATACTAATTTGATGGTGAATACATGCGGTGCTTGTTTTTCCATTCTTGTGATACTTCACTTAGTAGAATGGGCTCCAGCTGTATCCAGGATAATACAAGAGGTGCTAGATCACTTAAGTGATCTTTTACAGCTTTTGATTCTGATGCAGGTTTTTCTGTCTTTGATATATAGGCCTTTTGAGCATGTGGTCTAATATTTTGGTTTATCAAAATGGGCTATTGGACCCTAATGTACACCCTTCATCTCTAATTAACTTCTATATTTCTGTGGACATTTTTGTGGCTTTCTCCTCTGTGCCTGAAGTTTTTCTCAAAAGCCAAAGGCTTTGCAAATTGTGGGGATGTTTGAAACCACTAAACCAGCCACTGCAGACACTAATAGGAGTCACTTCTGCAGGATTTGGCTTTGGTCTTGAAGGTCTTCATACATAGTGCTCTACCTGTTGCGTGCTCTGCTGGACATTTTGAACCAAGACACTGAAACACATTTGGGATGTTGAATTTTTTCTTTTTATCTAAAAAAAAAAAAAAAAAAAAAATAGAAATGTTCGTAAATAAGAAAAAATAACAAAACACAATCTTGTAGGATAAAACATGCAATGAACTGAGATGGCAGGTAAATAAATGTTTGCACCGCGTGCATGTGAGAATTTTGTGTATTCCTGCCACCTCGGTTGAGTTGAGTGCAGTATTCTACTTTTATCTAGTGTTTTTAGTAAGGAAATCACAAATAAGCTCACTCAAAATTCACGTTATGCTTCAAACATTCCCAAGTACATGAATCACATTGGAGAAATCTGTGTTTCAAAACAAGCGTTATAGCTGAAATGTGGTATGTGTGTATTCTGTGTGTGTGTATATATATATATTTATATGCCGTACACATTCTACATTGTTTATGTATGTGTGACAATTTTACTGTTTTGCTTTTTTTCTTTGCCCTGTAGATGGACCAAGAAAAAAACAACTTCTCTTCCCAATTTTTTTGCTACTCAAAAATGCTATGATAAAGCTTATACACAGAGTTTTGAATGCTTTAATTAATTAACTAATTAATTTAAAAGTAATAGAGTAGTAGACTGGCATTTTGAGGTTGCAAGAATAGTTACATTTTTAATGTAGATAAATATCACACATTACTTTTCTAACAGGCTGCAACAAGGCATTTTTATGCCAACAATATTTGAGAATATTATTTCTTGAATCCTCACGAGTATTAGATGTTATTATTTCTAAAAATCCTTTGAAGTCTAATAGGTAAATGATATCTCCTTGTAACATTAATTGCATCTACCTGAACAATGGATAGGATGAAAATATTTTCAGACATTTTAGCTGCCACTTACATTGGCTTCTCTATGATTTCAGTATTCTATCTTTTGCTCCTTTTTCTGGTGAGTTGTTTCTTTTTGTTATTAATTTATAAGTGCCATTTTATATTATATAATCTTTTGTTAGTCATGTATCTTACAAATATTTTTGCAGTTTATAATTAACTGGTTTCGTTTATATTGTTTGAATATATATTAAGGTTTATATAGTCAACTATATCTATCTTTTCTTATTCTGATTCACTCGTTTATTTAATTTCTTATTCGTATATGTTCTTCAGGTCAAGTGTGTGGTAACCGTAGTCATCATGGCATATCTGTGAGTGTTTGCGTATTGTTTTGTCACCCTGACAGGTAGATAATGTCCTTTCTGATATGGGATCCTTGTATCATAGTGTTTTCTCTCAGTAGTTTATACACATCTTTTCACCATTTTCTAGCTTCCAATGGTATAAAGTCCATTATTTACTGTATATTTCAAAATAGCTAAAAGAATAATTCTAGTGTTTCTACCATAAAAAAAAAGAAATATTTAAGGTGTTGGAGCCCCCAAAAACACTGATGTGATCTTTACAAATTATATGAATGTATTAAATTATGATATGTGCCCCCAAAATAGGTACATCCACTATGTATTAATACAAAATAAAATTAATGTTTAAAAGTCCACTATTGAATGAATTACTTTTATTTTGTAAGTTATTTTATTTTATTTATTTATTTTTGGGGGGAAGGGTTGTGGTCGGTAATCTTGTCTGTTCTCAGTTCTTGGTGCGCTCTTGGCTAAAGAATGACCAGGCACACCAAAAACAAGGCAAGTGTGAAACGAAGTTTGTTGAGGAAGGACAAGTTAGGTTTACAGAGTAAGAGCAAGATATGTTCGCCAGGCAAATGGGTCTCTTACGCTAACAAAAAGACTTTTTTTATTTTTTAATTTCAATAGACTTAGGGAGTACTAGTGTTTTTGTTACATGAATGAATTGTATAAACTGAAGTCAGGACTTTCAGTTTACCTGTCACCAGAACAGTTGACATTGTACCCAGTGGGTAGATTTTTATCCCTCACCCCCTTCCTATCCTCCCCATTTCTTAGTTTTCAATGTCCATTACACCACTTTATGACTATATATACTTCTCATTTAGCTCCCACTTATAAGTGAGAATATGTGGTATTTGTTTTGCTATTTGTTTTCTATTTCATCGTAATACAGTGCGGTTATGTGTCACTTAATGGTAGGGACACATTCTGGGAAATGAGTTGTTAGGCGATTTCATTGCTGTGTAAATATCATAGAGTGTATTTACACAAACCTTGATGGCAGAGCCTACTACTCACCTAGGCAATATGGTATAGTCTGTTGCTCCTAGGCTACAAACCTGTACGGCATGCTACAGTTGCTGTAGGCCAATTGCTGTAGGCAATTGTAACACAATGGTAAATATTCGTGTATTTGAACATATTTAAACATAAAAAAGGCACAGGAAAAATATGATATTATAATCTTAATGGACCACTGTTTTGTATGTGGTCAGTCATTGACTGTAACATTGTTATGCGATGCAGTACTGTATTTAACATAATGATGTAAACATATGATTTACCAAAAAATATGACAACCACACCAAATTGTAAACTATGTTTTGAAATCCCCATGAACATCCCAGAGATTCTATATTACTTGAAAGAGCTGTCCACATAAGTGAAGTTTAGGAAGCTCTGTTCTG
>RJWJ010011298.1:12604-44804 GCA_004363605.1 Indri indri
AGTGATTCCTCTGTATCAGCGTATCAGCATCTTCTACTTCAAATCTCTTTTTGTTAAATACATAGGGGTTTCAGTTTCATGCATTTCTTTTTCCTTTAAGCCCAAAGCAATGTCTGAAGGACAGCCTATAGATTAAAATTGTTGGGTTTGTCTAAAAGAATATTCTTTGAGTGTGTGTATGTGTGTATCATACATTTGTGTGATATGAAAGTTCTAACCTGCTGAGAACTATCTAATGAAACACCACCATGAAATGTCACAAAAGCCATTATGCTTTTAAAGAAATAGCAACCCAGACCCATCAGCTTTAGGGAAAGGTAAGAAGAGAAAAGAGAAAAGAGTGAATATGTGAGAAATGAAAGTTGAATCAGACATAGAAGATGTAGTTGCTTTATTTAAATTATTTCTCCTTGAATTTACTTTACCATTATTTAATAAAAATTTGTAGTGTGTCAATTTGTAGTGTTGTATTGTGCTAGCAATGCTAGCAATACCACTGTGTTGATATATCCATTGTAGTATAAAACTGTTACGGCAATTTGTGGATAACGTTTTTTCTTCATATATTATGAACTTATTGATTGATAAAAATTGTCATAATTGTGGATATTCATTTCAAAGCAAATTTGATCTCCAAAAGAAAGGGAGAGAATTAGCATGTAACTTATTTTTTTTAAGTATTTTATCCAGAAATGGCTATTATCACATTTTCCTGCGTGATTTATGGGAATCTGCAATTAACAGCAAATTTCTAGTTCAGATACCTTACATCTTATGGATAATTCTTTAATGAACAGAATCAATGAGTCTCACACACTAAAATATTAATAATTTGTTGCTGTAAACCCTCAAACATCTGACCTTGAATTTTACCATTAGGCATTCTCTATTTTACTGGATGCCTGAAGGTATAAATTGCATATAAGATGCTGCAGACTATTCAATCTTGGTTTTACATGGTTGGCACTGAAATACACCTTTAATTTTTAAGTAACCCATGGAATTAACATTAGCGAAGATGGGAAGGCAATAGTACAAACTGTTAGGCTTTAGATAACCGGATTTAACTTAAGCAATTGCTTTAAGTTCGTGCATTTTACATGCTATTTCTAACACGTAATTCTCTGATAGAAAAAAATTTTCTTATCCTTTAGTCTGACTCCTGCATGCATTTTCCTATATACTCATTTTATACATCTTTGAGCATATAAAAGGAAGCTCTTGACAGTTATTTCTTGCTTGGGTTGAGGCAGCAGTATACTGTAGTGTATGCTACATTTTATGAAATTTCATAGTTTGGCTGAAGTGAACACAGATTTTATGCATCAAACCATACATATCAAACATTTTAGTGTCTTTGGGATTTATATGTTGATAAGAATCAGAGAAATCATCAACAGCAATATGTTTTTTTCTTTGAAAGATCTGCTAAAACCAGATTCCAATTCATTTCTGTTTGGTTTTGAGTTTGCTGCTTTTAATGCTATTTGTATCCTCCCAAGACCAAAGCATAAAAAGAAGTATGTTGTCTCAGCACTTTAACCAATGCTTGCAAAAGGCTAAAGCTCAGAAAGAGCTTAAAAGGAAAACATGAGATGATATGCAGTCATACTTCATCTTTAATTTGAACAATGTATTGTATATATTGTTTGAAGGATTTTTGAACTGACATTTACAGTTAACCATATTTATTTTTAAATACTGTCTGAGATGGATAATAAGCTCTGCCTCTAATAAGGCTTCTCATTGTGGAAAGAGAAAGGCCGCAGACACATTGCTCAAAGTTCACCTGTGCAGTTATTTCTTTGCTTTCAGCATCATCATTCAGAAGCACTGACTTGCCACTTCTTTGTCGTCAACAGAGGCAAAGAGCACACAAAGGACATCATTCTTGACAGAGGATCTTTTTTATAAGACTCTTTTATTTCCTAGTGAGATATTTCACTTTCGCCCCTACCATATCTACATTATTCAATATGAGAAATCTAAAATCACTCTATTTATACTGGGTTTTGCAACCGAGAAGGGCCATCATGCACACAAAAGCCCGCTGAGGAAAGGACAGTATAGCTCGCTGAAAATGTGGACTTCATTCCCAAATATCATTGTAATGTGAATTTAAGTAGCGTTAACATTGGTTCCTCCACAGTATAATAGTTCTAGCAAACAAATTTTGTAAATTTATTTAATAAGTATTTTTAAAAAGTGACGGAAATGATATCAAAAGCTGTCAAACCTCACATTGTCTCCTATGGGGAAGCACACCAAACTTCACAGAACTAGATAAGACTGACATATGATCAACAACAACAACAACAGAAAAATCAGGATTTAAAGCAGGCAATATATTAATCAGGTCTAAGGTATAATTCGCTATTACTTTTTAAAAAAGGCAATGCTAGTGGTACATAATTGAATTAAAATGAGATCCAATGATACTCTTCTCTTAATAAAAATGGCACCCATGTGACCCTTTTAAAGCACCGAATATGTTAGATTGCAGTTAATTCTATTTGTAAGAAAATAAGACTCTACTTAGAAAATGTTAGATTGAAGTTAATTCTATTTATGAGAAAATAAGACGCTACTTAATTTGATTTTTTTCAGTGATCTTGTGTTAGGAATTATTAGTACCATTTTAGAAGTAAAGAAACTGAGTTTAGCTGGAGACTAAAAGAGTTGCCCGAGACCAGACAATGCTGATAAATGCCAAAGATGACACAGAAAACAGACCTTGTGCCTCTCGGTGCATTGCCCTCGCCTCCACCCCTCCGTGGGAAGCCTCACATTTCCAATGCTGTCTCTTAACGGTTCAGAACCACTGAAGCAAAGTTCTCAAAGACTACATATTTCACAAATATCTTCTAATAAGTTGCTTTGGGACTGAAAGTAGACATTAGGTGAAGAACTGGGAATACAATTTATTTTTAATTTATTTATACTTTGCTTTTTTTCTGAAACAAAGTATCTTAAGATACCATGCGGGACTATTGAGCCAAGTTTAGAGAGCAATTAAGAGATGACCTTAGAGTAAATGATGTATTTTTACAACAGATTTTCTCCCTATTCACTGAGGAAATATTTGCAGATAAAGATAAATGTAGAATGAAGATTAGGTTAGATTTAGTTGTATGGATCAATGTAGCACCTATTATGTTCTGAGTACTGTATTGATTATAATTTCTATCCATTTAATTCATTCCACTTGGCTCTGAAATCGCCTCTGCAGAGTCCAAAAAATTAGAACTCAGATCGCTGCTCCTTCTAACACATCTAGCGGTGCAAATCTTAATAGTTTAAAAAGTTTATGACTGATCTTTTTGAAAGTTTACTAAGCTATAGCTGCTCTGCATGGGTAAAATCCACAGTGATTCTTAAAGTATGGTCCCTGTACCAGCAACGTCAGCAACATATAAAGTATGATTAGAAATGCGAATTTTTGGCCTCACTTCAGATCTACTGAATCAGAAATTCTGAGTGTGGGGCTGAGCACTGTGTGTTTTAACAAGCCCTCCAGGTGCTTGTGGCGCATGCTGCTGTCTTAGAATCACTCCAATAAAGCAAGGGTTATGGAGGTAGAAGCATTCTTTAATCTTTATGGGAAGGCCTTGAGAGGTAAACGTTGAACGTTGAACACTGAACGTTGGTAGAAATCAGGAAAATGGAATTTCGTTTATCACATACATTTTTATAACTACACAGTAGCCAGTTGGTAGAATAGATGATTTTGTGTTTCTGCCAATACTGTCTACTCAGCTTAGAGAAGTTTATTTTTAAAAAGCTGGGCCATCGTTATCCTCATGCACGTGGGTACACATTCTCTGTCCCTTTTCTGCCATGGCCCATGTAGATAACTAAATACATTCTCTGAAGAGCCACTTTTCTTGAATTTGAAGAAAAAAGATTATTAATAATAAAAGATGTTCCAAGAAAAAGAAATTTGGGCTTTGGTTATATGAGTCTATAGTTTTTCCAAAAAATAATCATCAAGAAGTTTACTTTATATGTTGCATGTAAGCATTTCTATTTGAAATGTAGGGTTTTTAAAAAACAAAACAAAACAAAACTTAACAAGAATAAGAAATTATTTATTATGTTTAAACATGTTCCTTTGTAACATATGGCAGCCAATTTATACCTATATGAGTAAGTATACAAGTTATAATTAATTGAGTCAGATTTTATATGCAAGCTACAGATTTTATGTATATAAGTTAGGCATTATGGCCTTAATATGTATATGTATACACAAGGCTGTATTTCAGAGAATAATCATTATCAACTCAGATATTTAAAATATGTATATAATATAGAGGTAGTTTAAAGTGCTATTTGACTTTTTAAAAAGATAACTATTTTGTTGTTCATTTCAAAAACATTTAAATGATAGAGAAAACCCGTAGACATCTATAAGGCTGCCTACTAGACACTTTATCTGTAAAGATGAAAATGGTGAGAGCACTTAAAAGTTTCCTTTGGTGCTTTCAAAGACAGCAGAGGATTTTACTTTGCATATAGCATATCTTTGCTTCCCATATGCTTCAAAAGATTAAACACCAAAGTCTCTATTAAAAGTAACTATTTTCTATGATTTTGATATTGGCCTGGATATTTTTGATAGAAATTCTGATTAGAGTGACATCAGGAACCACAGATATATGTAAATGAGCCTTTTGCTGACCCCCTTCATAGTTTTTTTTTTTTTTTTAAGGACATGTATATATTTGTTTATCTTATATTATAGAAGGAGTAAGTATAGGAAATGTATCTGAAGGGATTTTTTTTTCTTTACTCCGTTTCCCCTACTCTGCCACTTTCTCATTTGAAAAAGATTATAATGACTAAATCTAAAAGTGATTTATTCCTCTACAAAATAAAAAGTTGAAACCTGACTGCCATTCTGATTAGAGGTGAATAAATGGGACTGGAAACAAGTTTCTCTTTACCAGGTTGTGCCTTTTGTAAGTTCAAAGTGGGTGTGGATTTCTGCTCTATAGGGAGGTGAACAGACATTTCCAGCTGACGTGTGCCCAGGCCGACAGTGCTATAAACTAAGGGCAAAGCACAGGGATGTGACTGGATCCAGGAAAATGAGGACAGTGTACCCTAGTTTATATTTCTTTCCAAATGCAGTTGCCTCTCTGCATCTGCAGGGGATTGGTTTGAAGACCCCAATGGACCCCCAAATCCACACATACTCAAGTTCCGCAGTGGACCCTGCAGAACCTGAGTACAGGAAAAGTCGGCCCTCCATTTCTGCAGGTTTCTGCATTCCTGAGTGCTAACCCACAGATATGAAGTGCTGACTGGATTTATTGGGAAAAAAATGCACCTATAAGTGGACCCAGGAAGTTCAAGGGAACAACTTCAAGTTGTTCAAGGGTGAACTGTATGCTAAGAAGTGCTCCTGTCCTTGATTCTAATATAAGATATTCCCCTTAAATCAGAAGATTCTCTGTGTAACAGGTTATCTAATTTTGCTAAATATGAGGGTTCATTCTGCTTAGAATTTTCTAATCACCAAATTTCAAACATTTAATGTCTAGCTTTATATCTCCTCCAATTTCTTTTCAGAAATTTTATTAATGGATTCATTTTTAATTTTGATTATGATTAAGCATTTTATATATGACAACCATAAATTTATGAGCTGAATTACATAGTGAAGGGAAAAAAGAAGATATTTCCTATGTCCCCTCCTACCAATTGGTATGAAGTTGAGAATAGCAAAAAAAAGTTAATGAAGATTGAGCAAATAGTCTGAACTAAAATGGACCAACCTCTTCCCATTCCAAACACACAAATCATATGCACATGCACATGTACATGTACATACACACACATGCATTCAAAAGGAATAAAAGTTAATAGAGTATTATTTAAAAAGAAGTGGAAACTGAACAAAGAGGGACATATGTACTAAATCCCAGTGATTTGGGGCATTTAATTCTGTGGATATAAGCCTCAGTGGTTGTGGAGTTTAATTTTAATATATCTAAAAGAACACAAAGTCTCAGCACTGCTAAGGTGGTTCTCTGGAAATGAGACCCCTTTCCAAAGAGCCAAGAGCATCAAAGTGCTGATTCATTCATTATACGGGGATGAGAAAAGTTCCGTTGTCCAATTCAATGATCGCAATAAACAAGACAATTAACACTGGAAGAATTTTGTATGATGGGATAGTAATCTGAAAGAAATGATAAGAATCTTTAAATTCTTTAAAAATATAAAATAGCCCTAACAACTATAAAATAAGAACAATATATGGCAAAAATAAAATTTGAAAAATAAGCCAAAACAAATTCTGAAAATGAAAAAAAAAATGTTGAAATAAATATTATTGAATGGCTTAAGCAGTAAAGTAGACATAGCTAAGGAGAGAATCAGTACATTGAAAGAAGAATTTGTAGAAATCAAGTAAAAAATAAACAGTGAAATTAATGGATAGAGAATATAAAAGGGAAGTAGCAGGAATGAAAGATAGAATGAGAAGATCCGGCAAACATGTACGAGAAGTTCCAAACTACAAAAATCAGAGAATGACAGAGTGGTATTTTCCCATACATACTGCCTAATTATCTTATAGAATTAGAGTTTTCAGATTAAAATAGATCTTTTGACTCCTAGGCAAGGTAAAAAAAAAAAAAGCAATTCATACCTAAACACATCATAGAAAAATTGAAGATCCTCAGTGAAAAAGAGAAAGTTATAAATCTGTAAGACAAAAAATAAGGAACTTCCTAAAAGGAATAAAAAGTAGTCTGACAACATACTTTTCATAATCCATAATAAGCTGTTGAAGGCAGTTGAATGATATCTACAAACTATTGATGGAAAGTAATGATCAATGTAACATGCTATATATAAATAAGCAATTATTTCCAAAGTGAGGGCAAATAAAATATTTTCTAACAAAAACTAAGAGAGTTTTCTGGTTGTGGCAGCTGTCTCTATGATGGCCCCAATCATGTGTTCCCTTACTTTGAACATGAGCCATTTCCCCATTGAGAGGTGGAGTCTCTTCTTCCGCCCCATGAATCTGGGCTGGCATGTGACTACTTGACTAAGAGAGCATGGTCGACGTGACACGATGCTAGTTCCAGACCTGTCATTCAGGAGTTGCTGCTTCTGACTTCTTTTTTAAGGCCCTGAGTCACAATGTAAGAAGCCTAACCACCAAGTGGGAAAGAGCAAATGGACAAACGCGAGACTACAGAGAAAGAGAAGGGCCTCGCTGAGCTTAGACTTCTTGCTATACCTGGCAAAGTGCAGGCCTTGTGATGAAAGCTATCTCGGAACCTCCAAAAAAGCTGAGCTACAAGCTGAATAGCACCAAGTGATCCGGTCACTACCACGTGGAACAGCAGAATCAGATAGACAAGCCTTGCCAGAAATTCTTAGCCATGAAATATGAGACAGAATGAAATAGTAGTTATTTAGGTCAGTAAGTGTTGGGGTAGTTTGTCATAGTAATAGATAACCATCTGGTGGTTATTGGTACCGGCTAAAAGAACTAGTAAAGGATATATTTCAATAAGAAGGAAATTGAAGCCAGGAGCAAGAGTGGGTTGAAGATGCCGTAACATCTAAAGAAGTTGTTTAAACGTGTTGTTAAACCAAAATAAGCAGTGACGGTTAACAACAGCAAATTTTAAAAACTACTCTTGGGTAAGTAAAAGAAAGAAGTAAATTAATAGAAATGTAGTGGAAATTGAGAGGTTAAATGATGACACTGAAAAGTTCTGAAGGCTCTTTAAAAAACACAGAATATTAGAAGTATTGATTATATTTAGATTAAGTCAATAATATACATGGGAAATGTTTAAAGAAAAGATATACAGTCTAAGAATTAGAAACAAATAGAAGAGAAGAAGGAATAAAAAACTCTTAATCTGTTCATAAATAAGGAGTTTTTTAAAAAGCATGAAAATTTTACAATAAAGTATAACAAAATGGTAGCAAAAGTTAAATATATCAGTAATCACAATAAATATGAATAAACTTGTTCATTAAAGGTGTTCATTTTATAATCAAAATTCAACTAAGAGGTATTTATAAAAATCACTCCTAAAAACATAGATCTTCCAAAGTTTCTAAGTAAATTTATGAGGAAACTGTCAATAATATTCTAATCTAAAAAGTATGGTTTAGCAATTTTAATATTAAACACATTTTATTTAAAGCAAAAACTATTAGAGAAAATAATTTTTCTTTTTGTTTAAGTCACCCAGTCTATGATATTTTGTTGTAGCGACCTGAACTAAGTTAGTGCACCTTCCACTACACTGGGGGCAGGAGAGGTCTTTAGGGAATTGAGTGTCTCACTTCTACTGAAGTGGAACACAAACAAAGCAAATTAAGTATACCTTTAAGTTACTGAGAACTTTTTATTATGTTAACATTAAATAAATTTGAAAGGAAAATTAAAAGGAATGGACGGTACCTCAATAGTTAATACATTAGCATAATTCATTTTTGCTTAAAAACGTAAAATTCATGCTGATAGGTTTTGAAGGAAAATGGATATTCATAATAATCATTCGCAATTTACATATAATAATGTAACTACTGAAATGGAACATCTGAGCACATTTGCATATGTTCATACAAAATTATGAAGTTCTAATAAAACTTATTCTAAACTAAATACAAAAAAAACCCATGTAACAAAATTCATGCATTGGACTCTCCTGAAATATTCCAGGAAATTAAATTTAGATCCATATGTCTTCCACTTAGTATATACTACCATTTATCTTCTCTTTAACTTTAAACTTCAGAAATGTATGGCTTTTTTCATGCAGATAGGATTCTAATAATTAACACAATACATAATATTATAAGGGGTTTATATATACTAATTGAATCCTGAAGGTGAGGTGTTATTGTTTTCCCCATTTAACAGAGAAGCAAACTGAAACACAAAGAAGTTAGATCACTTGAGAAGACACAGTTAGTAAGCATCAATATGATATTGCCCAAGTGGTCAGTAAAGAGCATGTAAGCCTTAGAATAACTGTGTATTTATAAAGTTACACATTGCTATGTTTACAACAGTAATGGATAAAGAGGAAAACATTCAGATAGTCAAAGTTTAAAGTTTATGTTCTGTTACTAAATGCAGATGTTAAAGAGAACCTTGTCTACCATCTTAGGATGATTCAAAAAAATCAACATTCAGTTTTTTGAATGGTTATAAAATACACCTGCTAGATTGGAGAGTGAAGGATGACTTGCTTCCTCGAACATTTAAGCTGATTGTCTTAATTATGAAAACCTCAAGAGCAAAACCCATATCTTATTTACCTTTTAGTCCTGTGAAACTAGCATTAAAACCAGATCAGATAGTTTTATTTCTGGGTTTTGTGTATGCGTACACACACACACACACACACACACACACACACACCATGGAGTACTACTCAGCCATGAAAAGGAATGAAATAATGTCTTCTGTAGCAACTTGGATGAAACTGGAGACCATTATCCTAAGCAAAATATCTCAGGAATGGAAAAACAAACCCTCCTATACCCTCTAATAATTTGGAGCTAAACGATGGGCTCATATGGATACAAAGAGAGGTAAAGGATATTGGAAACCAAGAAGAGGGAGGCTGGGAGGGACTGAGGGATAAAAACTTATCAGGTACAATAAACACTATTCTGGTGACGGGCAAACCAAAAGCCCTGCCTTGAACATTGTATGAGATATCCATGTAACAAAAACATTTGTACTCCCTTAATACTTTGAAATAAAACATGAATACAAAGCAAAAAAAAAATGCAATAAAATTTGTAGATCTGGATGAGTAACCCACATAATCTTATTCAGAATTTTAAACTTTAAGAATATTCTGACTAGCAAGAACACAGAGAAGTAACTTCATTGATTAATAATGTAGCAAACACATGACTTTGTTATTCAGAAGCTTATATACTCTCTATTCTGTGTTATACTGTTTGGGAGAACTATATCGTAATGAAACAATTAACTGTTGGACCTTGGTCCAGTCATTTTACTAATTCATTCTATGCCTAAATTTCCTTATCTGTAAGTCTAATAAAATGGAATAGATGTCTATTATCAAAATCAGCTGTAAGTTCATAGATCTTTTGTTAAAAGTGTATATTTACTGGTAGCATGTGAAATCGAGTCCCTAATTTTTTAGGCATAAACATAATAATAGTAGTAATAACAATATAGTTAACATTTATTGCAGATTTTCTTTTAAGTCAAGCACAATGTCAGCAGTTCTCATGTGGATACAAATGTGGAACGAGCTGAATGGAGACGAAAGATGAAAGAAATAGGGCATCAAGGCACAGGATACAAATCCAGAATTGAGACATTTCTGAAAATATCTTGAAGGTGCCACAAGAGAACACCAATTATAGAATTTAGTATGCTCATTCTACCGTTGTCTTATTTCTCTGAATGCATTTATTTTCTCATTTAAGAGGCACATAGACTATCATGGAAATGAAGTTGCCACTTTAAAATAGATGTTGATGGGAAAGTAGAATCCTTTTGCATAACTTCGCATTGCTGTCAACTTTTCTTAAGCAAATCTCTTAGGTAAAAAGAAAAAAAACGTTTATTTTTTACCAATGCTCTGTTATTTAATACTAACATGTCTCTTCAAATATCCATTTTTTGAGGCTGGGCACGGTGGCTCATGCCTATAATCCTAGCTCTCTGGAAAGCCAAGGTGAGAGGAGCTTGAGGACGGGAGTTTGAGACCAGCCTGAGCAAAAACGAGACCCCATCTCCCCATTTAAAAAAAAAAAAAAGTGCCCTTTTTGAACTGCATCAGGAGGTGGTCCTTGATGTTCTCTATGAGCTTTTGTCTCTCAACAACGTTAACCACATCACTGTAAGTGCTTATTTATAGGAAAGCTTTCCTTAATGGGCTTTTATCTCTTACAGGATGGGGCCTATGTTTTATCAATTGTTTAATCCTCAGTAGAGGGCACAGTAACTACTGTAAAAATAATCAAGGTTTATCAAAAGGAAAAGGGAAAGGAAGAAAATGGGTAACTGACCTTTAGATACCGTAACGGTTACACTGTTGTCAATTCAAATGGCTGTACAATCCCAACCTGTTGTGTAATTTTGATCAGGGGTCATATAAACTACTAGTTTATCTTAAATTATCTGAGTCAACAGATTATCAAGGTCAGTGAAACAATACAGTTTCATACAGGCAAGTAAGCGGTCCTTGGCGGGACATAACTTCTCTCTAAACAAGAGTAAGGTTTGTATTTGTATTTAATGGTGCATAACATGTCCTAATGTTAACATTTCACATATTCTGAGGAAACGTTTCTCCCAGGACATGGTTAGAATACCTGTTCCATCTGTTTGGAATGTGTGGATATTTTGGCTTGCTGGGAGTCACTGATAGTTCACTGGATGTGCGAGAGCTTTCCCATGTTGTCGACGTTGTTAACAGCAAGGAAACAGAAAGAACACATTTCCTTGGCAGGCATTTAAATATATAACTTGATTATAATTCAATGAAATTATGGGTGATACCCATTATCTTTACAAATAGATATGAAAAGTATATAGATATGAAAGACGCATTGATGTGGAAAATGCTACAATAACAAATCTTATTATAAGAGGGAAATTTTGAGATAACTTGCCAGGAGGGTAATGACCTCAATTAAATTTTACGTGAAATAATAATTGGTGATTTTAATAAAGGAACTCTATTGCAAATTGCATATTTGATAATATAATATTTTGGTATTTCTTATTTCCCTCTGGCTTGTATTTATATTAAATACGAATCTTTGAGATGGAGTAAGATTTATAATTTAAAGTGCTTTTTATTTCAACATATTCAAATAGTTTTTAAAAGGTTTTAAATTCAAAAGGAGGGATAGGAGAATTTTTTCTTATTATTATTTTTTTTAATAGACAGGGTCTCACTTTTTCACACAGTCTAGAGTGCTTTGGTGTGATCAAAGCTCACTGGGGCCTAGAACTCTTGAACTCAAGGGATCCTTCTGACTCAACCTTCCTGAATAGCTAGGACAACAGGAATGCACCACTGTGCCCAGTTAATTTTTTTTTTTTATCTTTTGTGGAGACAGAGTCTTGCTATGTTGCCTAGGCTGGTCTCTAGTTCCTGTCCTCAAGCAATCCTTCCGCCTCAGCCTCTTAAAGTGCTGGGATTACAGGTTTGAGCCACCAGACCCAGTAAAAATAACATTTAAAATATTCCTGTAGATAATTTATTCTACAGGTGAGGGAAAGCTATTGTACTATAAAAATATACTATGAATATCAAAGTTACTTAAGTCTAAGGGGGAGAAATTAAAAATCATCATACTTGCAAACATTTCAATGAGATAGACTTGTTTAATGTGAATCATCTAGAAAAGGTAAAATTCAATTTATACTTTTTTTGTATGAATATAACCTATTCCCATGTTTATGTATCCTCATTTGTGCTTATAAACTTTTTAGACAAACTATTATTTCATGATAGTTACAGATTTTTTAGTGTACTTCACATAAAGCATTCAGAGTTTTGACTTTGGATAACTTTGCAGTTCAACTAGGAAAGACTTCTATACCTATCATTAAAAACAAAAACCTTTCCTGTAAAACAATGCTGAAATACACAATACTGTACAGTTTGTCTAAAAAGTTTATAAGCACAAACGAGGATATATAAACATGGGAATAGATTATATTCATACAAAAAAAGTATAAATTGAATTTTACCTTTTCTAGATGATTCACATTAAACAAGTCTATCTCACTGAAATGTCTGCAAGTATGATGATTTTTAATTTCTCCCCCTTAGACTTAAGTAACTTTGATATTCATAGTGTATTTTTTCTGTTGCATAATGCAGATTGTGTCTGGGTTCGGGACGAAGCCTGCATGCCTGTGGGGCAGGGCTTGTGTTGGCTGCTTTGCTATTTACGTGGCATAGCTGTTCTCAGTTGGTGTTCCATATTGTTAACAACAATAATAATGAGGTGAGCTTGGAGCGAAATGAGCAACAGTCAGTAGCAAGCATGTTTGAGGGAATGCAAGAGACATGTTAATAACCTGGTTAAAAAACACCAAACATGTTCACACCACCCACACATAAAATATTTTGAGTTGCTGACATTTGTTAACTACTGTATTTCAATTTTGTGCTATTCTGCTACTTTTTTGCACCAAATTATATTTTCTTCGTACAGTTGGAATTTTATCAACTATATTTTGAGGAGCCATATGGCAATATTCCTGGCTATCACAAATTTTCTGTGTTGTCAAATAAGATTTTCCAAGTGCTTATGATGTCAATATTAACAATAAAACTTGATGAATGCCAAGCATACCTACCAGGACCCTCACTATTCTGGTGATTCTCCTCTGGACATGCTGTAATCTTTCAATTGCCTTCTTAAAATGTAGCACCTGAAATGACTATAATGTTGTAGATATGCTCAGACAAATGCAGAGGTTGGTGGAAAATCTATCTTTTTTTTTTTTTTTTTTGTATTCTGAATGATAAAGCTATTAAGGCGGCTTAAGACTCTGTGGACTTATTTAGTAATCATACCTTGCCATGGGTAGATGGGATTTGCGGTCATCTTCCAGGAGTTTTAGTACGATCTCTAGGGAATTTAATAATCAACCTCACTGCTGAATGCATCGATCAGAGTTACCATGGCTATAACCACGGGAGCCCACCAGCGGAGCTGAAGTGTCAGAAGGTCAGTTAAGAGCAACTCAAATTTCTCTCCTGGGAATTTTCTAGGACATGCACTGCTTAGTTGTAGTAACATTAATAGAAATATCAGAAAACCACACCATTATATACCATTCCACTAAAGAAAGGCTCTGGATTCAGACATTCTGCTTTAAGAAGTTAGACATTGCATAGGCAATCTAGTAATTCATCCTCATGTGGCGGAACTTTCAGAACAATTTCTAAACATGTTGCTACTGACAAGTCATGCATTATTTTATTTCCAGCAAATAATCCCTTTGATTATAAAAAGAAAGCCATTGAATATAAATCAGAGGATCCTTTTTTTTTTTTTTTTTGTAATGTGACTTGTTCAGTTATAAATAAACCTATCTGAGGGAGAGGAGCTAAAATGGCTGCAGACGTCTATCGCACTGAGACGGGTTCTTTATGAGACCAGTTGTGCTCTCCTGTGACTCCCACAGCTCCCTAATAACTGCACACTCACACACACACACACACACACACACACACGACCACATCCCATAGAATTTTTGGAATAAACCGAGTCCAGTATGCACTGGGGCAGCTAGAATTTTCTAGCACTTTCAAAATAAATTAGACCCGGGGATCTCAACTGAGGGCTATTTTGTTCTCCAGGGGACATTTGGCCATGTCTGAAGACATTGCTGCTTGTCGAAACTGGGAGGATGCTCTTGGCATCAAGTAGGTAGAGACCTGGGCTGCTACTACATGTCCCACCGTGCACAGGAAAGTCCTCTACAACAAAGAATAAACTGGCTCAAAATGCCAACAGTGCTGAGGTTGAGAAACTCTGAGTGAGACACCTCAGTCACCAGGCTGAACATGTTGAGTTGACTCACACAAGAGTAGCTTTGAAGGGCACCAGCTGACTGGTGTTTTTAGATAGATCTGGGTTGAGAGCCACACTCTGTTCTTTCGGTAGCTACCGCATCCCTGAATGCATGCTTCATTAACAAGGCATATGTTTCTATGAATTCCTCTCTTATTTGGGTGGTTTACTGTTATTTAATGGGTAGTCACAGTTTGGTGTTTTTTCCCCTAGGTTGTCATAATGAGTTGTGTTATTTCTGCTTCACAATTTTTGCCAAGATTCCACAGTTGAGCCTGAAACTTTCCTCTGACTAGTGCAATAATTCCTTTCTCTTCTTTTTATGTCCTTTACCCCTCACACATAACACCACCCAGAGCTTCATATATTTACACCTGTCAAAATAATCTGTTCAAAGAACAAGTCTCATCATGTCACTTCCTTGTTAGTAACTTTGAAAGGCTGCCCACTGTCATCATGATAAAAAGCAAGCTGTGTCCTTTAGCATAACAGAGCAAACCCTGTGAGACATGACCCCTGCTCCCTTCCCCAAACTAATGTCCTGTTCCTTCGGTCACACATTTGTCACTCTATCAGTGCAGAGTTTCTTGGAGTTCTCTGCACAAGGCATGGTGTCTCTCCCCTCAGTGACATCATTTCAACCTTCTTCTGTGTTTACAGGCTCACTCTTTACCCTGCCCACTCTCTAACTCCCACTGGGTTCACCTACCTCTTCCTCTAAGAAACATTCTATAATCTTCCCAGGTGGGTTAATCCTGTAATATCCTGTGTATATTTCTCATTACACTTCTTAGGTTGTTTTGAAAGCAGCCTTTGGTGTTTGCTTCTGGATCCCATGATGTTGTGAGCTAAGACCTATTCATTTTTGCATTCCCTAACTACCTAGATGAGGGCCCAGAAGATGGTTCTCTCTTAATGCAAATAATCAGACCAAATATAATGAAAGTAAAACTTATTTTGCAAATAAATTGGTCCTATAATTTGTCTTTGGTTGAAATGAGAAACTGGAGAGCGAAAAATTATATTCCGGAAGAGACTATAATGCTCTCATTATTAGGCTCTGGCTCATAGGGGCACAAACCCTACTATAAACTGCATTCTCATCACTAGATGAGAATCTAATGCCTGATGATCAGAGGTGGAGCTGAGGGGCTGATGCTAGTGCTTGGGAGCAGCTGCAAATACAGATTATCATTAGCAGAGAGGTTTGACTGCACAATAAACCTAATGCACTTGAATCATCCAGAAACCATGGCCCACACCCCATCCATGGAAAAAATTGTCTTCCATGAAACTGGTCCTGGTGCCAAAAAGGTTGGGGGCCACTGATCTGAAATGTAAAATATCATATTTATCATTTGTGTAAATTAAAAGGAGAATAATGGTAAGAATCAGAGACTGATTATTTTATGTCTGGGAAAATGTATGTACGTAGGCCGAGGAAAGTGGTCGATTATGGTATTCAATTATTTCCGTGGGAGACGTGATGGGTAAGATGAGGCTGTCCTAATGGGAAGACCTACTAGATAGAGCCAGTGCCCAAGATGTGTGACTTACGGACAGATTCCAGTGTGTGGGGGCGGGGATGACTGAAGATTCATTTTGAAAAATGAAAATAATCTTTGATTTTAGGCCATAGCTACACTTGTTTTCCTGAATCAAGTTAATTATCCTTTAAAAACTTCAGATAGCTTTCCCAAATTGAAGAACCAGAAAAACCGTTTACTATTTAATGGGCTACCCCACCATGTTATAAAGAAACCACACTTAAGAACCTCACATTTGCTTCAAGAATAGTCTGCCACAGTTACTGCGGTGGGAAGTGAGAAAACGGGCAGTCAGCTATTTCAAGGCAGGATTTTGCATGCTGACTTAAGAGGTTGTGTAAATTAAAGAGCACCTTGCAGTTAACTGTGCGCCCATCAAGACTCACTGCCCCTCCATAAATATGTAAGGAATCACATGGGTAGGTCTGCACCCACAGATCCTCAGCAGAACTCAGACGAAGTTCTGCACAAGCGTTCCTGTTAGAGAGCGCACTCAGGAAAGAAGTTCTTAGTCTGCATTTAAGAGTAAAGCTATTACTTTCCCTTTAAGTGCAATTGCTGTTGACCTTAATGACTATCTAATTGACAACAAAGTGTTTCAGTAAACCTGACCTCTTCTTACCTGGAAAAAGAGAATTCTGTAGAATTGATTGAGTGGAGCCTTTCTAAGCTGCATTAGGCAGGGGTTTCTTTAATTGCTGCAGGGCTAACTTACCAGGGTCAGCGCCACGCTGAGTGAGACACCCAGCACTGAAACCACATCCCTGCTGCACTAGGCCAGTAGCAACGCTCGCCATTCTTTCCCTTGTCATTTTCAGTTTGACTTTTAATATTCTTATGTGACTTTCAAATACTTGAATCTAAAACCTAATATATACTGTCTCAGTTGAAGGAGGACCACTTGCTTTCATGGTTTGGACTTTTGCAATGAAAACATTAAGGTGCTTAACTAGGAGACAAAAAAAGATTTCCCTAATCATTGCATTTTTTATTCAACAAAATAAAATTATATTGAAATACCTATGCAACAACAACCAAATTTAATTCTATTAAACATAGTCTTAAAATTTACTCCTAAGTACGGTAATTATTTTATTTCAGAGGTCAATTGTGAAAAGTTTGAGGCCAGAGAGACCTGAGTTTCAATCCCACCTGGCCTATTGCTACCTTAAGCAAATTACTTAAACTTTTTTGGCCTCAGTTTTCTCATCTCTAAAATGGTACTGTCAGGTTTCAGTGTGAAAATGTCTATTCTTGGCATGCTTATGTTTGAAGAATGACCAGACACACAAAAGTGAGGCAAGCACGAAAATGAGGTTTATTGAGGAGGGTAAGAAGACAGGATTGCAGGGCAAGAACAAGGTATAGGTTTACAGAGCATGATACATATGCCACAGATGATGACTGGACCCATTTGTCACAGCAAAGAGAGAACAAAAGGAAGGGTGCAAAGAAAAGGCTCGGTTATGGTCTGTGTCTTGTTTTATAGTGCCCACACTGGGGCCTCCCCACTTGCTTAGACGTCACCAGGGAACCACCTTAATTGGACAATTGGGAGTTGCATTACTGTGCATGTGGGTTGCTCTAGGTCAATTTCCAGACTCTGTAGTACCTATGCAGCTCAGCCTGTGGGCTAGAGAGTCCTCTGCATTCTTTTGCAGCTGGCAGGCTAAGTTGATTGGCAGGTTCATAGGATATTCCCTCCCCCTACCCCCAGGTATGGCAGTCACTTGGGAGATTAGAGTGGGGCAGGACCAAGATGGGGGCCACAGCACCCACTTTTGTCCCTAGGAAACCCAGAATCCCTTGCTATGTACCTAACAATACTAATATCTACCCACTGAGATTATGGATTAAGTAAAATGATGAATAAAAGTGCTTAATTTGATACTTGGCAAAGAGTAAGGTCTAAGGTATAGATATTATAATTATTAGAATATTCTCTTTTCTCTAGACCTCAATAGACACCTAATAATATGACACCCTTGAGACTTATCCACAGCTTTAGAAACAGCTCGATATAAAAAAATATATATCTCTTATAGTTTGTCCTTAACTTTCTAGCTGCTCACAGCTTCCCTTATCTCAGTCACCACAAGGCTATCCCTTTCTCTGATGTCTTTTCCAGCTAGTAATCTCTGCCACCTTGTTCTCTGTTTCCTTGCTGCTGTCTTTCAATTTAACCACAGCAGAAGGACAAATCTGTTACATCTCTGGTTTTCCACACTGAATATAGTAGGCTCTCACCAAATCTGGAGAGTGCAGTAAGAAAAAACTGGTCTCAAATCTGAGCTTCCTCCTTGGGACAAGCCCCTGCGATTGGAGTAAGCTTCTCCGTGCTTGGCCATCTTTACCTGTCTGTTGTGTGCGTGTTTGTTTTAATACATCTTTCTGAGAAAGCTCACTTCAAGCAGCCCCTCCAACTTCGTCATATCATTTTAAAAATAAAATTTCATAACATCCTAACTTAACTTCTTCAGCTGAAGTACATAGAGATCTTGATTTTTTACTAGGCACTATTTAATATATTTTAATACTAAACATTTACACAACAGAGAAAACAATGAACCTTAGCTAGACCCAATAATAATTAAGATGCTACCGTATTTGCTTTGTATGTGCTCCTTCTCCCACCTCTTTTTGCCAAAGCATTTTAAAGCAAATTTTGGTGTTTTGTCAGTTTATTCCTACGTATTTCAGCGTGACCACACTAAATTTACAATATATTCTCAGTATCTTCTAATATACAGTTCATATTCAGTTTCTTCAATTGTCCTTGTAGGAGCCAAGGAGAACTTCCCCTTCACCCTCTGAAGGTTTGCTGACAAATCAATTGATAAAAGGCAGATTAATAGGAGAAAAGTTATACAAATTTATTAACATCCACAGGAGTCTCATAAAATATAAGAACTCAAAGGCATGGCCAGATGGTTGTTGCTTTTGTTCAATTTTGAGGTTGCAGAAGGAATAGGGGCTTGTATCCTGGCAAAACGGTTTACAGAAACAAAACTAGTTAAGGGAGGGAGAGAAGAGGAGGCCTGGCCAGCAAAGGAGGTCTTGTTATATAGATAAAACCTCACAGTCAGCAGCCCTCTAGAGAGAATAGATGGCAAATGTTTCTTTCAGACCTTAAAGGTATCAGACTCTCAGTTAATCGTTCCTAGATGAGGACAAGAGAGGGACTCCAAGAAAGCCTGGCTGCATCAACACAGATTTTCTCTACAAATGCAAATCTCCCCCACAAAAGACAGATTTTCAGCTTATTCTTATATTTCCAGCCCATCTAGGAATAATTAAATATGTTTATTTAATATTATATGTCACATGTACTTGTGGCAATATGATTTCACAATTATGATTAAGAGCAAAGTATGTGTGTGTATGTATAAAGTAAATAAAATATTTTTCCTTTCCATCTTTGGAGAAAACATTGGATCTTAACTTCATCCATCCCTATATTTTAAGAGAAAGAGAAAGATCAAAAAGATCATTTATTCATGTGTGGAACAACATGTGTTGAGTTTTTATTTTGGGTCAGGAACTGTGCTAAGTGCTAAAGATAAAAAGCAAATGAGACTTGATCCTTGGCCACAAGAAAATTACTGCCATATGACAATGAAGCTCATCATTATAGAACTTGTTTCCCAGGGGCCAAGAACTGTAGGATTACATACTCACCCTGGTCCATAGAACAATGTAAAAAAAAAAAGTGTGTTTTTGAAATAGTTTATTATATTTTTATCAGTATATTTGTTATGTAAGCATGATGGTAAAACAATATAAAAGTGAAAAATTAATATATTAATTAAACTATCTGGTCTTAGCTACATGAAAAACATCTCTAGCATCTATTCTGGTTTCTGAAATTTGTGAATATTAGTGAATTTTGTTGGATATATTATTGAATACATTAAATTATTCTTTATTGTATTATAGGATATACATATAGTTTAAGAAAATATAAGATAGATATATAGTTTAAAATAATCTCAAATACTAAACTTTCTTTTACATTTATATATAACTAACCTAAAGCAGATGACTCAACACAAGAATTGCACATCAATTATGGAAAGTAGAATCAAAAAGAAAGAAAATTTCATTCTCAAAGAATTTTCGTTGACAAGTTCAAAATAAGCCAAGTACATTATAATGTATAGCATTTTGCAATTTCCAAATTGCTTATCTAAACTATGATGCAATGTATGTTAAGTGTCATAACCTAGGTGAAGTACAAACTATGTTTTATTGTAGTATAAGCAGGAAGATATCACAAGTGTTTAGAATGATAAGGAAAAGTCTCCTGAAAGAATTTGAAGTATAGATCTTTAAAGAATAGATGTAATTTTAATGGGATAAATATTCTAGAATATTCAGGTGTTTATGCATTTCTCAGAAAGTAGCAGATTTCTTAATTTTACTGGACCATGGTGATCGTGTAGGTAAGTCCTGAATAATGAGATTGTAATTGTCATTTTGGGACCTTTTGTGGAGGACCCCAAATGCTCTACGAAAGTGAACAGTATAGGACCATTAAAGATTTCCAAATATGAGGGTGATAAGTCTGGACCAATAACTTTGATACAGTCATTAGGAGGCAATAAAAAAATTATGAAAGAGACCAAGTTAATTAGGAGGTGATTATAATGGGTTGCTGCATCATTCCTGGTAGTCTCTTCAAGTTAGAGTGCAGGATTTGCAAACTAAAGCTTACAAGTCCAGTGGCTCATAGGCAGCACCTGCTAATGCCTCACAATCTTCACCTTCAGGATACCTGTTAGCATCAATCATATTTACAGCCTTGCCCTGAGCCCACAATTTCGCGCTCAGTGTCTATATTCACAGTCACCATATATGATAGTCAGCTGACTTACTGCACAATTCTCCCATCCAAGGAAGCAACCAGTAGCTGAAATATAGCCCATGGTCTGCTCCTGGCACAGGGCTGCTGCCATCTGCTAGAAGGGAGATGTTTTGTGAATTCATACAAAGTTGGTATGTAGACTAGCTGTGCTATTGCCTATGTCCCAAGGCTGTTCCTTGATAATTCATCCAGTGCTGGGGTCTTTTTCAATGTTATTTATTTGTTAACAGTATATTGGGCCAACATTATGAGGACTAAAAATTAAAAAAAAAAACAAAACAAGCAAACAAATAAATAAAAAAATATGTCTGCTGCTCTCCTTAAATCCATGGGCTGCCAGTTTTGACCCCTGATTGAAAGATTTCAAGTCTGGGGAATATTGTATGAGCACAGGAATCGTGAAATTTGTAGAGAAGCTGTTTCGAAGGTAAATGTGAGTCCATTTTGAGATGTATGTTGATAAAGGGGACAAGTGGAAATGGCAAATGGACCATTGGAAATGTATTCAAAGCTCTGGGAGAGAGAGAAAACCTAGAAAAATATAGTTAAGTGTCATAAGTATGGAGATTAGAGTTGCAACTCTATATAAGACAGAACAAAAACAGAAGGGAAAGCATATGCAGAGAAGAATATAAATTGTAGAACATTAGTTGTTTACTGATACATAGTTTAGGAAACATGGAAATGCTAGGAATTGGTAAGAGAAAATACCAGTCAAAATCATGGTTTCTGGTCAGGCTATTAAATGTTCATCACTATTTTCATGCATCCTGATTTAAATTTCCTCTAGTGTAATTGTATTAAATAAAAGCTACAAAGCATTAAGAACAAACAGTAAATCATAATCACAAGGTATTACATTTTTACACACTTTTAAATCTACACACTGAAAATCTTATTTGGCTGTAGACCAGAATATATGTTTTAATCCAACTTTTGGCTCAAACTCAAATTGTTTTGTTAATATGGAAGTAAACTTTTATTAAAGCTGAAAGTTTTCATGTTACTCCCACCCTGCCTTTTAAAAAATTTTTTCTATTGTGGTAAAATACACAAAATGTAAAATTTACCCTATTAATCATTTTAAAATGTAGTTTATTGACATGAAATACAGTCATAATGTCATGCATCTGTCACCACCATCCATCTTTTTACGTTGTCAAACTGAAACTCTAAACACATTAAGCAATAACTCACCATTGTATTCTCCCTTCCCCCATCCCCAGAAACCACCATTCTACTTTCTGTCTCCATGGTTTTAACTACTCTAAGTATATCATATCAGTGGAATTATATGGCATTTGTCTTTTCGTGATTAAGCATAATGTCCTCAAGGTTTATCCATGCTTATAATATTCTGTGGTGCGTGTGTATACATGTATACACACACACACACCCCACATTTCGCTTATCCATTCATTAATCAATGGGTCCTTGGGTTGCTTCCATGTTTCTGCTATTGTGAATAATGCTTCTCTGAACATGGGTTTACAAATATCTCTTCAAGACTATGCTCCCAATTCCTTTGGCTATAAACTCAGAAGTAGTATTACTGGATTGCATGGTAATTCTTTTTTTAAATTTTTTGAGGGATATCCATACTGTTTTCCATGGTGGCTGTACCATTCCCACCAACAGGGCACAAATGTTCCAATATCTGCACATCATTGCCAACACTTAGTATTTTCTGGGTTTATTTTTTGTTTGTTTTTTTGATAGTAGCCATATTAATGGATATGAGGTGGTATCTCATTGTACTATTTATTTACATTTTCCTAATTATCAGTGATATCGAGCATCTTTTCATGTACTTAATGTCCATTTGTGTATCTTTCTTGCAGAAATATCTACTCAAGTCCTTTGCCCATTTTTGAATAAGGTTGTTTGTTTTGTTGTTATCGAGTTTCAGGATTTTTCTATATATTCTGGGTATTAGTCCCTTATCGGTATATGATACTTGATTTGCAAATATTTTCTCCCATTCTATGAGTTGTCTTTTTACTATGTTGATATTGTCTTTCAATGCACTAAACTTTTTAATTTTCATAAATTCCAATTTGTCTATTTTATTCTTTTGTTTTCTATGCCTTTGGTGTCATAGCCAAGAAATTATTGCCAAATCCAGTGTTGTAAAGCTTTCATTCTATGTATCCTTTTAAAGGTTTTATAGTTTTACATCTTACTTTCAGGTATTTTGAGTTAATTTTGCATATGGTGTTAAGTGAAAGTCCACCTTCTTTTTTGTTTTTTTTGCATGTGGATGTCCAGTTTTCTAAGTACCATTTGTTGAAAAGACTGTCCTTTCCACATTGAATAGTCTTGGCAACCTTATCAAAAAATCATTTGACCATATATGCAAGGGTTTATTTCTGGGCCATCTATTCTATTTCGTTGTTCTATATGTCTGTCTTTATGCCAGTGCCACACTGCTTTAACTACTGTGACTTTGTAGTAAGTTTTGAAATCAGGGAGTGTGAGTTTTCTAGCTTTGATCTTTTTCAAGATTATTTTGACTATTTGGGATCCCTTGAGTTCCACATGAATTTTAGAATGGGATTTTCTATTTCTGCTAGGAACATCATTGGGATTTTAATAGGGATTGGATTGAACCTATAGGTCATTTTGAATGTTATTGACATCTTAACAGTATTAAGTCTTCCAATCTATGGACATGGGATGTGTTTCCATTTATTTATGTCTTCTTTAATTTCTTTCAGCAATGTTTTGTAGTTTTCATTGCACAAGTCTTCCACCTACTTGGTTAATTCCTTAGTATTTTATTAATTTTAATGCAATTATAATTGGAATTGTTTTCATAACTTCCTTTTAGATTGTTTATTGGTAGTATATAGAAATGCAATTGATTTTTTTATGTTTACTTTGCTGAATTTATTTATTAGCTCTAACAGGTTTTTTTTTTTTTTGTAAAATCTTTAGGATTTTCTATATATAAGAGCTTATGATCTGCAGACAGAAATAATTTCACTTTTTCCTTTCCTATTTGGGTGGCTTTCTTTTTCTTGCCTAATTGCTCTGGCTGGAACACCCAGTGCCATGTGAAACAGAAGTGGCAAAAGTGGGCATCCTTGTTTTACTCCTGATCTTACAGGGAAAGCTTTCAGTCTTTCACCATTGAGTATATTCATTGTGAGATTTTATACTTGATTTTTATTATGTTGAGGTAATTTCCTTCTATTCCTAGTTTATTGTTTTTTTTTTTTAATTATGAAAGGATGTCACACTTTCTCCAATCCTTTTTCTTCATCAATTGAAATGATCCATGTGGTTTTTCCTTCTTTCTATTACTGTGGTTGGTGTGTTACATTGATTGACTTTTGTATGTTGAATCACCCTTACATTCCAGAAATAAATTCCACTTGGTCATGGTGTATAATCCTTTTAATATGCTGCCGAATTTTTGCTAGTAATTTGTTGAGTATTTTTGCATCGATATTCATAGTTTTGTTTTCTCATAGTGTCTTTTTCTGGTTCTGATATCAGGGTAATGTTGGTCTCATAGAATGAGTTAGGAGGTCTTCCCTCCTCTTCAATTTTTAAGAAAATGTTTGAGAAGGATTAGTATTAGTTCTTCTTTAAATGTTTGGTAGAATTCACTCATAAATCCATCAGGTCTGAGGCCTTTCTTTGTTAGGAGATATTTTGATTACTGATTCAATCTGCTTATTAGTTATAGGTCTATTCAAATTTTCTATTCCTTCATGACTTAGTGTTGGTAGGTTTTGTGTTTCTAGGAATTTGCTCATTTTATCTAGATTGTCTAATTTGTTGGCATGCAATTGTTTATAATGCTGTCTTACAATTCTTCTTATTTCCATAGAATTAGTAGTAATGTTCCCATTTTATTATGAATTTAATAATTTGAGTCTTCTTTCTTTTTTCTTAGTCTATGTAGGTAAAATCTTGTCAATTTTGTTGACCTTATAAAAGAACCAAATTGGTTTCATTGATGTTCTTTATTGTCTTTCTATTCTCTATTCTATTTATCTTCACTGTAATCTTTATGATCTTCTTCTTTCTGCTATTTTTGGATTTAGTTTTCTCATTCTTGAAGTTATAAAGTTAGGTTGTATATTTGAGATCCTTCTTGTTTTTTAATGTAAGCATTTATAGCTATAAATTTACCCTTTGTCATTGCTTTCTCCGTGGCCCATAAGCTTTGGTATGTTGTATTTTTATTTTTATTTATCTCTACGTATATTCTATTTTCCCTTGCAATTTCTTCTTTGTATGAGTGTGTTGTTTAATTTCCAAAAATTTGTGAATTTTCCAGTTTTATTTCTATTATTGATTTTTAGTTTCATTACACTGTTTTCAGAGAAAATACTTCATATGATATCTGTCTTTTTAAATCTATTGAGACTCAATCTGTGGCCTAAAAATTAAAGTTGTAAATTACATCAGTTGATGGTATCAGAAAATTACATCTTTACGCATAGCACACCCCCAATACAAATTAATAATTCTTTTAAGTGCATTATTCTTATAAATTATGTAAAAAAAAAAAAAAAAAACTAGTGTGTGGCATTACAAGCCAAAGTAGTACTAACTTTTAGACTAATAATTTTTTTTAAATTATTTAGTCTCTTAAATCATGTAGAAAACAAAAATTGGAGTTACAAACTGTTGTTACAATAATAGTAGCTTTTATAAATGCCCATGTATTTACCTGTATTGAAATCTTTATTTCTCCATATGGCTTCAAGATACTGTCTAGCGTCCTATCATTCACCATGCAGGACTCCCTTGAGCATTTCTTGCAAGGCAGGTCGAGTGGTAACAAACTCTCGCAGCCTTTTTTTTTTTTTTTTTTTATCCTGGAATGTCTTTTCTTCCTCAATTTTGAAGGATAATTTTGCCAGATACAGGATTTTTAGTAAGCAGTTGTTTTCTTTTAACACACTGAATACATTGACTCACTGCCTTATGGCCTCCGAAGTTTCTCATGAGAAGTCTGCTAGTAATCTTAGTAAGGATTCCTCATATGTTATGAGTTGCTTCTCTTTTTCTGCTTTCAAAATTATCATTTTGTCTTTCAAAAGTGTGATTATAATGTGTCTTGTTGCAGGCCCCTTTGAGTTTAACTTATTGGGTTTGTTGAGTTTCTTGGATGTTTATATTCATGTCTTTCATCATTGGGAAGTTTGCTGCCATTATTTCTTCAAATATTCTCTTTTTCCTTTTCTCTTTCTTTTCTCCTTTTGGGACTCCTACAATGGATATGTTGGTCTGCTTAATGATGACCCATAGGTTCCTTAAGCTCTGTTCATTTTTCTTCAATCTTTTTTCTTTCTGTTCCTTCCTCAGAACAGACTTGATAATTTCCCTTGTCCTATCTTCAGGTCCCCTGATTTTTCTGCCTGCTCAAATCTGCCTATAATCCCTCTAGTGAATTTTTTATTTTGGATATTGTATTTTCTGCTCCAGAACTTTTTTTTATTTCTTTTCAGTTTTATTTGTCTCTTTATGAATATTTCTGCTTTTGCATACATCCTTTTCTTGACTTTCTCTATATCTTCCTTTAGTTTTTTTGAGTATCTTTAAAACAGTTGTATTAAAGTCTTTGTCTAGGATAGGTGCCATCAGGTTTTTTTCAGGGATAGTCTCTGTTGATTTATTTATATTTCCTTTCATGGGCATTCTCTCTTGTTTCTTTCTATGCCTTATTATTTTTTGTTGAAAAATGGATGTTCAAATCTAATAATATGGTGTAGTTGTGGAAAGATATGATACCTTTCCTATAACAAAGACAGGTTATCATGACAAAAGCATAATGAATTTATTTAATCAAAGTTTTACGTGATATGAGATTTCATAAATAAAAACTTAAAGACCCAGGGAACACCATGTATTTTTATACTTAGGCTCAATGAAGAGTGGACAGCCATGTAGAAATGTGATTAGATGAAAGGGTATGATCTAATGGTTATAGAAGGAAGGAAGGAAACGCAGAAAGGCCTGTCTGTTCAGATATTTCTTGGCTATTCTGTGCAGGATTCTTTTTTCCTAAGTATGGGAAAGAACCTTTCCAGAACGAGGATCTTCAAGAAGGAAGGGAGAAGGAAGAGAGTCACATTTCTAGGTTTTATGGCTTGTTTGGGGGAAAGGAGTTCTTGTTTCTATAGCTCTCCTTGGGGAAGAGGAATTCTGGTTTCTATGAGTCACTTTGAGGGAGGAAGATGGGTGGAAGACAGGAGGGAAGGAGAACGTCAGAGAGATCTTACTTCTGAGGCTCTTCCAATATCCTTAAGTTTAAAGTACTTAGCATACCAAGGTGCTATACTTTGAGGTATTGTGATTTGAGCCCCAACAATAGTAAATCTGGAAAGCATACTGCTTTCTCTTTTCCTCAGGGTTGTTTGTTGTTGTTGTTTGTTTGTTTGATTGTTGTAGGTTATCTCTGTGCTGAAAATCAGCCTGAGGTGTAAACTTAAGGTCGTCTCAGCTCTTTTGTGATACTTGCCCTGGGCATCCGTGATCACATTCTAATTTTCCTTATATATGTTGCTGTTTTTGAATGTCCTATTCTTTAATGTCTGAATACCAAAAGGAGAAAAAAGAAAAAAAGTGAAAGGAGAAAAAGGGTGCAGACCCTTTAAATCCCCTGGAAGTCCCTTCAGCTAGAGGGGAAGGGTCAATGGCTTGCATTAATGGGGATAGTTCAGCAACAATGGCACCTGCCTTTGTGCCTATACTTCTGTAATCAGAAGCAGCAATTAGCAATCAGAGCACAGACCCCTGATATTTGGAGGACAGGGTCCATTTTTGCCCACCCTGCCTCCTAGAAGGCTATTTGCAAGGTGCTTCAGAACAAGTGCATAGCTGCTTGCCACAGGGCTGAGAAGTGGGTGATGGGTAGTTGCTACTGTGCAGAGAGGTAAAATTGATGGAAGTTCACTGCACTTCTCTGGCACACCCTTCCTTTGGAATTTGCAAGCCTTCAATAGACTCCGGAGTTCCAAAACAGTTACAGATTCTACCCGTGCAATTGTTGTCTAGGTCGGGGGACAGATTTCTGGTGCTTCCTACTATGCTATCTTCCCCAAAATCCTTTAGTTCTCCCTTTTCCCCCGTAAGATAAGCATTTCAAAATTTTTGCCAAATAAATTTTAGTAATATTGTATGTACTGGATTTAAACTTTGAAATGTATTTTTATAAAATTGGAATGTAATTAAATTAAATAGAGAGTCCAAGGAAAATATGAAATTTTGTTGTTTTTTTTTTCTTTTGTTGATACATAGTATTTTACATATTTGGGGGGTACATGTGAGTATTTTTTTAGATGCATAGAATGTGTAATGTTCAAGTCAGTGTACTTGGGGTATCTAACACCTTAAATATTTATCATTTCTATGTTTTGGTAATATTTCAAGTCTTCTAGCTACTTGGAAATATTAATATATAATATATTGTTGTTAATTATAGTCACCTTATTCCATTATCAAACATTAGAATTTATTTCTTCTAATTACAAGTTTGTACCCATTCAGCAACTTCTCTTCATTTCTCCCTCCCACCCTCACACCCTTCCCAGACTCTGGTATCTAATATTCTATTCTCTACCTCCGTGAATCAAGTTTTTTAGCTCCCACATGAGAACATGTGATATTTGTCTTTCTGTGCCTGGGTTATTCCACTTAACATAATAACCTCCAGTTCCATCCATGTTACTACAAATGGCATGATTCCATTTTTTATGGCTGAATAGTATTCCATTGCATACACACACACACACACACACACACACACACACACACCACTTTATCCATTTGTCCGTTGGTGGACATATACATTGATTCCCCATCTTTGCTTTTGTGAATAGTGCAACAATCATAAGAGTGCAGGTATCCCTCTGATATACTGATTTCTTTTCCTTTGAATAGATACCCAGCAGTAGGATTACTGGCTTATATGGTAGTTCTATTTTTAGTTTCTTGAGAAATCCACATATTTTTTTTCATAATGGTTGTATTAATTTATATTCCCATCAACAGTGTGTAAATATTCCCTTTTCTCCACATACTTTCTATCATGTTATTTTTTTATCTTTTTAATGATAGCTATTCTAACTGGGTTAAGAGGATATCTCACTGTGGTTTTGATATTTGCAATTTTCCTGATGATTAATAATATTGAGCATTTTTTCATATACAAATGTTAGCCATTTGTATGTTTTTTTTTGAGAATTGTCTATTCATGTCTTTTGACCACTTTTTAATGGGATTTTTTTTTATTATTGAGTGTTTTGAGTTCCTTGTGTAATCTAGATATTAGTGCCCTGTCAGATTAAGTAGTTTGCAAATATTTTCTCCCAGTCAACAAGTTGTCTCTTGTAGGGGTGAGGGGAAACTTGCCCTTTCCCCCAAACATTCACTGAAAGATCAACTCAAAACTAAGGCAGATTAATAAGACAAAGAGTTTTATTTATCATGTGCATGGGGAGAATCACAGAATGATTTCCCCATATCCCAGTGAGGTCCAGAAATTTCCATACCCTCCTTTTAGAGGCCAGAAGGAGATGAAATATATAGGTAATTGTGTTTAGGGGCAATAAATGGTTGCTAGGGAGGATGAATGGACGGAGGAAACAGATTGACTTGTAAATAATTCTCTTTGCAAATCAAATTGACCTGAGAGACAGGTATTATATTTAAATTGATTTTAGCCAGGTCTGGTTTCATTCTTGATCTTCTTTCCTACAATATAGGGAGATAACAGGGAAGGGAAGTCAATTTTGTTTTGATGGGTCCATCTGATGTACACAAATGGAGGGAATGCCCCGCCTGATGTCTGTTGATCTCTAAGGACCTTTAACTCAAAATAGTCTTATACCAAGGAGTCATATTTTGGGGTGAAATTTCCTGAATTCTTTCACTCTTCATTCTTTTGCTTATGGATATCTAATTTTCCCGGCACCATTAACTGAAGCAGATGTCCTTTCCCCAGTATATGTTGTTGACACCTTTGTTGAAAATTTGTTGGCTGGAAATATGTGGATTTATTTCTGGGTTCTCTATTCTGTTCCATTGGTTTCGTTGAATTTCTTCTAAAATTTTTTAACAGTCCAAACAAACGAACAACTAGCCAAAAAGATTTATGGGAGGGGGAATCACCATTTTCTGTCATTGAGTACCTGTTAAAGAAAAGAGTTTTGAAGAATAATTGGCATTTTTGCTCCAAAAAATGACCACTTTCTCCTTGTTTCTCTTCATTTTATCCACTGGGGTGTATACAGGAAAAATTTACTGACATTTATTCTGCAGACCATTAGGATTTCTAAAGGTACACCCACAAATAAACCAAAAAAAAAAAAAAAAAATCTATATTTGTATATTTCCATAACTTTTGATCAATGAATTGAAGAGAAAGGCCTACACTACTGAAGTGTAAGTCCATTTAAACCATAGAGCATGAACGTTGTGGGTTTGGTTACTAGAACTTGCAGCATTATTTGCTATCACCAGGAGTTATGAGTGGCAGGAAGGTAAGATTGCTAAAAAAACAAGGTGGGGGAGGGGATTTTACTTAACTATTTACATTTTACGGAGAAACCCCAATATTTCTCAGAATATTTCTAAGATGTAGAAAGAAACATAAAGAGGAAAAGGATGGTATGTTCAGAAAATTCACTCCGACTTTGTTGCATTATACAGATGGGAAAGGATTAAGAAATATTATAGCAATGTGTAGATATACAGGAGCTAGGCTGGCTTGAGGCTTTGTAAGCAGCTCAGGAGGTGGAGCCACACTGTTAGTTTGAGCAGAGGCTGATGGGTCTACATTTGTGTTTTGGTAGGATCACTGTTAGCAGAGCAGAGAATCAGCTGGAGGACAGGGAGACTGGAAGCCAGGAGACTGTGCAGTCAGATAAGCAAATGATCGAACTGGAATAGAAAGGTGACATTAAACAGTGTTAAACAGTATGATTTTCTCATTAACTACACCACATTGTAAGGTCCTGAAGGGCAAAAAACATAAATCTTTCAGTATCATTGACTCACATATAAAATGTGCTCAATATGTACTTAAAGACATTGGTTGGTTTAATTTGAAATTTGGGTATATCAAAGTAAGGGTAGAGATATCCCTATACAATTAAAAAATAATTTTACAATAGAAAAAAAAAACGTAAGTTGCTGTTAGAATATACACGTTGATAGATGAAGAAAATAATCTAAAACTGTGGGAAAGCACACAAGAGTTCTGCCAAAAATGGTTCACACTGACAGTAAATGAATATAATGAAATATTTATTGTCTTGGAGCAGAATTCTGATACTTAGCAGACAGTGTTATTCAACATAATAAGGGAAATAAAGTTTGTGTTACTCGGATCAAGTATAAGTATAATAAAAAGACATTGGAAGAAGACCTCTGGTCATTGTAATTCGTCAAATAATTCTACATAACTTGATGACTTTAGTCAAGGCCTTTTCCATCCCCTCAGGCAGAGTAAAAACCATTTGGAAACATTTCATGGAAGAGTAACACAAATAATTAAGGTGTAATATGGCTAAATGACAGTTTAAAAACACTTAAAAGTCTTAATTGAAATGAGAACACTTCTAGGACTGGCTTGAGGTGGTAGAAGAATTACTTAGATTAATGTGAGTAAAATAAGAGATAATGGCATGAAATCAAGTAAATCATGCTGACCCTAGAGTTTGTGGATCATCAAACATACAAATGGCAGTTTAAAATCTCTATTTCTTAGGAGCGTTTAAGTATAAATATACGCTACTTATGTTCCAGGGAGGAAATTTCTTTAGATTTTAAAATAATGGGCATGCTCAAACTTTTAAATATTTATTCAATTGCTATAATACAGAAACATTCATATTATAAAAGGAATATTGTCCTTTAGTAGTTCATCAGTGAGACAAATCAAATCATTAGGATGAGAGTATAAAATGCTCAGGAAATCAAGTTTTGCTAGTAACCTAGACTGAGAATTATGCCTCAGATTGTCCATTTCAAAAGAAGGAAATCAAAGCGAAACAGTTTACTGAGCAGATGGAAAAATAATGAAGTGAATATTTAAATTTGGGGTTTCTGATGCTTCTCATTAACTTTGTCCAGTGTCTTCATTTCATTTAGAAATTGATACATGGGTGACTAGATCGATAGATGTCAGAAAACAAAAAAACTAGTCTGAAATAGCTCTCTGTAGAAAAAATTTGGAAACACTATGTTA
>RJWJ010011299.1:0-44706 GCA_004363605.1 Indri indri
ATATAGTAAGGTATACAGCATGATGTTTTGATATGCATATACAAATAATTACTGCAGCCAAGCCAATTAACGTATCCATCGTCTCACACAGTTTGCCGCTTTTGTGTATATGTGGTAAGAGCAGCTAAATTCTACTCTCTTAGCAAATTTCCAGTGTACAATTCAATATTATTAATTATAGTCCTCATGCTGTTCTTTAGATCTCTAGATTTATTCATCCTACAGAACCGCAACTTTGTACCCTTTGACCCACATCTCTCCATTTCCCCCACCAAGATGACTTTTTTCAAGTGAATACTATTTTCCTTTGAGTTCCATGATCATATTAGGGGTCTCTTGCATTAAGGAACATTTTGGCTGCTGAAGAACAACACATAACCTTAAAAACTACATTTAGACGCTGGGTGCAGTGGCTCATGCTGTAATCCCAGCACTTTGGGAGGCTGAGGCGGGAGGAGCGCTTGAGGCCAGAAGTTGGAGACCAGTCTAGGTATCATCGAGAGACTCCGTCTCTACAAAAAATTAAAATTAGCCAGGTATGGTGGTGTACACCTGTAGTCCCAGCTACCTGGGAGGCTGAGGTGGGAAGATCACTTGAGCCCAGGAGTTCGAGTTTACACTAAACTAGTATCAGGCCACTGCACACTAGCCTGGGTGACACAGTGAGATCTTGTCTCTAAAGGAAAAACAAAAAACCAAAACTCTACGCAGAGAAGTCTCCAGCTCCAATGATTATGCTTTGAGATTCCAGTGTAGCTGAAACATTTTTAAAAATTGTGCTTTTATATCTTTTCATTATCTGCTCCTTGAAACAATTTGAGCTGGACCTACCTCTTGCTGACAGCAACTCTGAACCAGGTATTATGACTAGATTTCTGAATGTTTCAAGAAAAAAAAGGACGAATTTCTGTCAAAACATTCACAAGATATTTGGAATATTCAAAGGAGAGTATGGCTTTTAAATACCATAGGCATAAATAAAAAAGTTCTGGGTTTTATTTATTTAATTGACAAAGCCTTATAGGTTCTCAGTGCTTCACATACATTAGCTCATTTCTTTCTCACCTCCACCCTGAGGAGTAGGTGCACGTTACAGAAGAGGAAAAGAGGCACCGAGAGGTAAGTAACTTGTCTGAGGGCTCATACCTAGGGAATGGATCTGAGATTCCCACGCAAGTGGTCCCACACCAAGGCCTGTACCCCTGGCACGGGCTATGTGGAGAGAGTGCGTTTAGGATCACGTTCCCTGCTTTGCTTACTTTTCCCTCAGGATCTCCTCACCCTTACTCCCAACCACCTCACACAGGTAGATACCTATGGCATTAACAAGCTGGTTGTTTTTCACCAACCTCAAACTGCCTTAGCACATCTAACCTCATGTGTGAGATAACTCTGGATAGCTTGCTGTTGGCTCTCTCCTCACTGTCTAAACTCACTAGCTCATTTGCAGACAGCTAGTATGCCTGGTACAGTCGGATGCAATGACTTCAAAAGGAAGGAAATGGTGACTCTTACAGCTAAGGTCTGGCTTGTCCTTTTGTTTTTCCTTGGCTTTCAAAGATACCCAGAGCTTGAAAATTCCTCCGCTTGACAATTAGCAGCTATTTAACAAAGATCAATGTATTAGTCAATGATGCCTGTACTGACTACTCAGTTCCCAACCTAAGAGTTTGTTTGTACACGGGTTAACTGATGGCTTGTTGAGTGTGGCAAAAGGCCAATCCTTTTTCTGTAATATGTGCAGCAGAGGGTGTGGGGCCTCCTGTTGGCAGCCACAACCATGAAGTCAGAGACCACCCCCTCATCTGAAAATTACAGGATAGGAGAGGCAGAAAGAAAGAGGGGAGATGATTCCATTTCTTAAAATGATTTTATGATTTAAATTCTCTAGTCCCAGCATTTATCACACATAAATCAATTTCCATTGAGTGGAGACTTTTATGTAACAGGCTCAAAAGAGATGCGTGCTTTCTTCTGAAATTTCAAACATAGATGCACTATATTTAAATAAAGTTTCCACGGCATTGTGTCTTGGGGCTGTTGTTGTTGACTGTGCAGAATGGTCTTGTATAAAGAGATGCATAACTTAGTTTATTGAAGCTGAATTTTCCATGGAAATTGTCCAGGGCTTCCCCAATTCTCAGGCGTTTTATCTAACAGTCTTTCTTCCTAGAGATAATGGCTGGCAGCAACCCACAGCGTGGAGGTTATATGGCGCACTTTTGAAAAAAAATCTTGAATGGAGCCATTGTTCCCCAGAGATGGTCTGTGTGTTTCACTGAACAGAGAGCAGGGTGTAAAAAAGGCACCTTGTGTGCAACTGTTGGCGAGGTTGGGGAGTGAATTAAAATCTCCAGAAAGTCTGGGCAGTGCTGTTCAGAGGAGCAATGAACCCTCTGGAAGTACTGTTAGCTCAGACATTCCAATGCGGTGAGGCAGCCTCGGGGACACGACTCCCTCCCGTCTCATTTAGACAGGGAGCGAGGGGGCGAGCAAAGGACACTGATCTGGACCCACTTTCTTTGCAAAGATTTGGGGAAGGCACCCCTTTCCAGGACTGGGGCCACGCTGATTATGGCACTCTGATAACTTTCCTGCTCAGTGGACCTGGATTCGCCTTGGTTACTAATGGTGCAATGACTCATTAGGAGGATTCAATGTTAACTGCTTATTCATCCACCAGTTTGTAACAATCTAATTCCCAAGTGCCAAATTCAAAAAAAAAAAAAAAAAAAAAAAAAATACAAGTCCTTGGGGGCTCCAGGTGATTGATGATGTTTGATATTACTGGATTCATTAAATGAATTATAAAACCATAATATAATACTGTATATTAAATAAATAGTCCACCTTTTTCATTGTCAGTGATGCTACATTTTTTGTGGCCCCTTTTTCACCTGTCCAGGACAATGTAGATTCAGGGGCTGGAGTAAATGACCAGTTCCCATTGCTCTAGTGCTTAGATCCCAAGTTCTTAATGAACAAAGAATTTCCTTAGAGCCCTTTTGGAAACCAGCTCTCCAGGGAGGCAGTAATGTTATTTTATTTCATTAAAATTCTAGTGGTGAGAAAACAGCAAAACAGTTTAGGACAAGGCTGGCAGATTTTTCTTATAGGCAGAATTCTTTGGCTTTCCTCCGCATTCTTGCTCCAACCTCTCCAGTGCTCTGGAGGCTCCAAGGAAGGGGATTACTTTTAAGAGGCACCTGAAAAAAAGGGTCAAACTCGAGCAGGACGAAAGGGTGTGGGAGGCGGTGATGCTCCAGGTGGCAGGGTCAGCCCAGGTACAGGTATGCAACTGGAGTGGGGGAGACATCCTGTTGGGTGGCTCATATTAGCCAGGGCATGTTGGGTTCCTACAGCCACGGAGAGTTAGTTTGGAGGGCAATAGGGAGCCCATGAAGTTTTCTGCATAGATTAAGTTTGTAGAAGAGGAAGAATAATATGGCTGTGGTTTGAAGGGTGAATTTGGTCCAAGAGAGAGGACAGATGAGAGGGGGTATGGGCCACAGAAATGAGTCCTGCCTGAATGTGGGAGGAGAGGTCAAGCCCTCGGAAGGGTCTTCCACTAGAACAGATGAAAAAGAGGAAGGCAGAGATTTAGGGGAAAGGGAGAAGGAGGATGATTTGATTTTTCTCCAGGTCCCTGACGATTGCTCATAAAAACGGCTCCAGCGGTTGAGGAGGCTCTGTGAGGAACCTGTAGTTTCTGGCAGCTTTGAAAATCTCCAGGTTTGCTTCAGCAATGAAAGAGTACCGGATTTGGAGTCCACAGACCTGAATGGCTACCATCATTATCAGCAAAAGGAGTGTCTCTGGAGTCTGGCACAGCACTGGGCACATTGATGGTGCTCAACGAATACTTGCTGAATAAATCAGTGAATGAATGAATGAATACTTGTTGAATGAACTGATTTGTGACTTGGTGCTGCCATCTACTAGAGTGACCTTGATCATGCCATTTAACCGCATGAGCCTCAGTTTCCATAGCTGTCAACCAGGGGTGGTCCTCTGGGGGTAATGTGAGATTAAGTCCCTGAGGCCTGAGATGTGCAGAGTTCCCGCCCTCCCGGAGCCGGGCGACCCAGCAGCGGTCTCTCCGGCTCCCGCTCGGGCCTGAGCCAAGGGATGGCTCGGAGGGGCCAGGGCCAGGGGGCTGGGCGGGGGCGGCAGCCGGGTCCTCCCTCCGCGCCTTCCTTCCCCGCGCGGCCGCAGCCAGGGGCGGGCCCGGCACAGGCCGCTCCCCCGGCCGCCCGGAGGCCCGCGGCGGCGCTCGCGGCCTCTCACCCGGGGCGGGCGAGTTCTGGGAAAGCCCGGCCCAGGGCGGGGGCCCCGCTGCCGCCCGCACCGCCGCCGCCGCCGCTGCGGTCGGAGTAGCGCGCGCAGCTCGGCGGGCGCGGAGCAAGGCACGGCGCGGCGCACACGGTACGCGGGCGGGCTGGGGGCGGCGGGGCCCGGCGGGCTCGCGCGGCGGGAGAGGCGGCGGCGGCGCGCCCCGGGCTCTGCCTGCGGGCACTTGCCTGGTGCTGGCGCGCTCCTGGGCGCCGGCTCTGCGGCTGGCACACGGTAGCCCGGACGCCCGACGCCGCTAGCGACAGGCGCGCAGACTGCAGGTCCCAAAGGGGCGCTGCGCTCGGGGACGCCGGCGCAACTGGCCAGAAGAGGAAAGGTGAGGAAGCGGCTCAGGAGCTCAGTTCCCGAGGATTGGAGAAGGGGAGAGATGGGCTGCTTATATCTGAGTGCAGTGGACCGGCCAAGGGGAGCAGCCGAACTCCCAGTACCTGGCGGAAGAGTGTCCTCTCCCTCCCGGGGAGAGCCGAGGAAGGCGGTCCCCGAGGGAAGGCAGGCCAGCCGTCGCAGGGGCTGGGTGACACCGTGCGAGGGCTCTCCTCACTCCTTCACATGTCTGCCTCAGGTCGCCGCTTCATGTGGTGTGGACGTTGTGGAGGTGGCCAGTATAAAGAAGAAAAATATAAGCTCTTTTTGTGGCGGTACCTAGCAGCAACATTTCAAGGAAAGTACTCAAGAGATTTTTCCTGGAGAGATTTATGTACATCAAGTCCTAGAAAATATAATACTGGATCTGGTTGCACTCTAACTGGTATCTGGAAGAATGGCTGTGTCTTTTCCTTGAAGTCCTGTAATTCTGCAATAGTAAATAACCTAGAGCTAGAAGTCCTGGGTCATGGCTAATGTTAAGGGCACAGGGTAAATTTGTGGGGTTTCTCCCCCATTGCTGCGTATTGAAGCCACGAGGCAGTTGAACTGCCTCAGTCAATTATTCAGCATAAGAAAGATTCATCATTCAGTGATTAATCAGCATCATTTTAAATAGTGAGCGCCCTGAATGGATGTTAAGCAGGATTCACTTCCTCGAGAAGTTTGTAATTTCAGTTGCATTATAGAAAATTTGCCTGCAGGTCATTTAGATCCCTGCGGGATTGATGTGTTTCTCTTAGGAACCCCTGGTAGGGGTAGCGCGGGGCCACTGCCACAGAATGGGCACAGCCAAGGCCAAGAATGCTGGACCCCACTAGGGTGTTTTGTTTGTTTGTTTTAGAGGCAGGGTCTTGCTTTGCTGCCCAGGCTGGAGTGCAGGGGCACAATCATAGCTCACTGCAGTCCCACCTCTGCCTCCGGGGTAGCTAGGACTATAGGAGCCTGCCACCATGCCTGGCTAATTTTTTTTTTTTTTTTTTTTTTTTGTGGAGACAGAAGTCTTGCTGTGTTGCTCAGGCTGGTCTAGAACTCCTGGCCTCAAGCGATCCTGCTGTCTCGGCCTCCCGAAGTGCGGGGATTACAGGTGTGAATCACTGGGCCTGGGAAGAATTTTTGGGAGCCTGACTTGGGAAGCAGAGGCAGGTGGCCCCATAGACGCCTGTACAGGTACCCAGTTGTCAATGTGGGGAGAGGGGACTATTCCTAGGTTTTTGTACGCAGCCATGTCTTCGTGAATACTTTTCTAAGAATTACTGAGGACGCTGGCATCTGGAACATCTTTTCCTCTTCCTTGATGACCCATCCCTCCCCCACATTCACTAAATCCTAACGATCCTTCAAACCGAGTTATACTGCTGCTGCGAGGCCTTCCCTGGAACCCCAGCCTGAAATGCCCATCCCTACCTCTGATTCCTGCAGCATTTTACCTGGAGGGGCCTTTTCTGCACTACCTTCTGTGAGAATTATTTATGTAGACATCTCATTTCCCCTACTGAAGGCATTTAATGTGGCTTTCTTGGCACAATACTTGTATCTAGAAGGCTCTCTAGTAAATGGAGGCCAGTATTAAATGTTAAGACCTTGGTTCTGCAACATAAATCTCTACTTTGGAGAAGGAGATAATATAATTAAAGGGATTCAGAGGAATGTGTAATATTTACCATTAGCACTATCCCTCATTTACAGCCCCATAGGTGAAATTCTGTTCATACCCAGGAGCCATGCCTAATCATCATCTTTGGTCCATGCCCTGGGACCAGGTAAGAGGTCAGATTAAGCTGGAAGGGTATTCTTGCAGTCCTTCTAGTAACATAAGCTGTTTGGGTGTGCTCCAAGTTTGACCTGTGTCATTAAAAATTCGGTATTCCAGTGGGTTGTGGTGAAGGTGGTTGGTTTTCTTTTTCTATCTGCAAGCATTCTTAGTCACATTCTTCTCTAGACTTTTGTTGTATACTTTAAAAAATGTGTTTGATGTGCAATTTGTTACCTACAATTTTCTAAATGAGTAAAGGAAGGTTGAGAAAGACTGTGCATGGTAGAAGAGTTTTCTAAAGCAGAGAACAGAGGATGTTTCCCATGCCTGGGCAAGAGGAGGGATTTGCACAGAGCAAGACCATATTGCGTGTGTGTGTGTGTGTGTGTGTGTGTGTGTGTGTGTGTGTGTGTGTTGGCAGTCTCCGCTTTCCACACACCTGGCTGACAAGCAGCCTACATAGGACAACAACAGCTTCAGTCCTGGCTCCTTCTCTCTCTGCCGGGGCTATTTCTGCTGTGGAAGAACAACAGCAACAAAATGCTCAGAGCTTTTGGGTTCAGAGGGAGAAGCAGGGAAGAAGCCAGAAAAAGTAGAAACAGTGAAGTGTGTGAGTTTGTTTGTTGAAGTTGCTTTCCTCCTGATGTCCACTTGAGATGTCTGGCATTGAGCAAGTGGGGGTTTGGTTGAGGGGAGAAAAGGCAGGTGATTGGGGAGCATGGTGCTATTGGAGGAGGGCTGGGAGCTATTGATGGGGTCTTAGGGAAGCACGTGACCCGGATACGCAGAGTCCCAAAGAGGAGAGCTGGAGATCAGGTAGTGGGGAGAGGAGAAGGAGGGGAAGAAGATGTCAAAGATGCACTTTGCCGTGGGCCACCCATGGGGCCTGAAAAGGAGGACAGAACTCTCCCTAACATCATGTGTTCCTCTCTGCTCCCTGGATGTAGATCGCAGCCTTGTTTTTATTGGTGCTGTTATTTAGCTGTGTTATGGCTTAAATAGATTTTCATGGGCCAGATTGGGAACCCAGCCCTCTATAGCTGCATTTTCCACTATGGTAGCTACTGGCCACATGGGGCTGTTTAAATTTAAATTTAAATTAGTAAAAATGAAATGAAATGAACTAGGCACATTTCAAATGGTCAGTAGCTACCTGTGGCTAGTGGCTGGCCAGTGCAGATATAGAACATTTCCATTATCTCAGAAAGTCCTGTCCTAGAGAATTTTTCTAAAGGATTATTGCCTATTAATCTCCAAAGTATACTGCTTTCCAAAGCAAATTTAGTCATACATTTAAAGTTTCCTGTTTATAATCTCCTATTGAGTCTATTTAGGTGGCAATAATAGTAGAAGTTGTTGTTGGTGACACTTGTATGGTGCTTACTGCATGCCAGGTGCCGTTCCAAACACTTTATGTCCATTAACTCATTTAATTCTTATATAATATATTAGGCAGTAAGTATGAGAGATATGTTGTCCTATACCTTTAATTCCAAAATCAAAAAAACTCTGAAAACTGTGGTTTTAATAAGTTTGGCTACAAAACTTGGTCTGAACTGATGTGAGGTTATGGTAGTCTTTTCTCACTTAGTAAGAACTACTCATACCTTTTAACTTCAGAAACAATGGCCACACTTGACTTGCCGCAGATCTCGCGGGGGTGTTATGTAATACATGGCATATGCACACTCTTACCATCACAAAATCCAAAACACTTATGAATCACAGTTGGCTCCTCAGATTTTGGATAAAGGACTATGAACTAACATTGTTTTGCCCATTTTGAAGATGGAAAAACCAAGGCACTGAAAGGTTAAGTAACTTGCATAAAATCACGGCAAGAAGGTGCTAGAGCCAGGATTCAGCCTCAGCCAGCTGGCTCCAGAGTCCATTCTCTTGACCACTGTGCTATCCTGCATTGGCCTCTGGGCTCACGACCCAAAACAAATTACTGCCTCCCCCGCCCCTTTTTTTGACTGGGGGAAACCTAATAGCTTTAACTCAGCTCATTAGAAAGTTGCAGATAGGCCTCTGGCTAAATTGTTTAGCAGTTGAGGTTTTGAAATACTATGGATAGTTAAACCACCATAATAGGCATGCTTAGCAATCGTTTAGCTTGCCCCTTTCCACCCTGTGCTGACTGCACTTGATTTTGAACCATTCACTGTGCAAGAACTGGTAGGAAAAGAGGTTGTTTAAGTGGGTGCTGGTGAAACCACTGGGCTGATGTTGTAACCTGTGGCACATGGGGACTTGCATATTCATAACTGCTGTGGGGCGGAGGCTGGGGGTGGTTTGGTCCTGGTGTAGACTAACCGTTGAGCTACAGGTGGGGCCATTCTGGTGGCCCATCAGGGTTCTGAGCCTTCTGGGCATGGTTTCAGAGGGTCTGCATCAATCTGACTCAGTTGTCTCTCCATGGAAACTGTAAATTCCTCTTTTCTTTTGGGAGGTTGATTGGACCTGCGGGTCTAGTCTAGGGGCAGGAATGGACTCTTCACTTTCCCTCCCCAAGTAGTGGCAAGCCTAAGTGGTCTGGTCTTGGCTTTTTGGTCCAAACCTACATTTGAAGAAATTCTTGAGTAACCCCAAGTTTTCTTCTTTGAATATGAAAAAATGTTCTGGATGCTCTTCCATTTGTATGTACCTTTTAGCATGGGCTCTGCGGGGCCCCCTGCGTCTCTGTATTTGGGGAGCATGTATACCTCTCATGGCACAGTCTCCGAGGCCTCTAATGGTCTTGGTGCCCACCCCAACTACAGTTATCTTGGCTTAAGGTATAGGGCCCAGACACTCTATTGGTCAAATACAAGGGCTCTGGAATCAAATTTACCTGGGTTTACACAGGCTCTGCCACCTACAAGTTGTACAGTTTTGGACAAGCAAATCTTACCGTAGGACAGTAATAGTAATTTCACAGGGTTACTATGAGGCCTGCATGAGATAATTCGCCTAAAGCACTTTGCATAGTGCCAGGCACATCCTAAGGGCTCGAAAAGTTAGCTACTAATATTACTATTTCCTCTCCCAAGTCTCTCCAGTCTGCAATGTTAGGCTTTGGGGAGGTGTGTGTGGTAGGCTGGGTAATGGCTTCCCAAAGATGTCCAAATCTGAATCCCTGGAACTTTTGAATCTGTTATTTTACGTGACAAAAGGGACTTTACAGGTGTGATTAAATATTGAGATGAGATTATCCTGGATTATCTGGGCAGCCCAGTCCAATCCCTGTGGTCCTGATAGGAGAGAGGCTGCAGTCCCTTGAGGAAGGCCGGGCAAGGGCCACGCCTCTGGAAGCTGGAAAAGGCGAGACCACGATTCCTCCCTAGAGCCTCTGGAAGGAACGCAGCCCTACTGACCCATTTTAGACTTCTGACCTCCAGAACTGTAAGATAACCGATTTGTGCTGTTTAAACAACTGGAAACTAATATAGCGTGGAAGAGAAGAAAGTAGTCAGGAGTGAAATTAAAGCTGGCAAGATGAGGAGACAACAATAGGCAGCATTTAGTGAGAACTCCGTGCCAGGTACTGTTCTGAGTGCTTTGTACTAGGTGCTGTTCCGCGTACTTTGTATGTATTGACTTGCTTAATCCTCACAGCCGTCTTTTGAGGTAGGTACTTTTATTATCTGCATATCACACATGAGGAAACCGAGGCACTGAGAGGTTAAGTAGCTTGACCTCGGAGGAGCTGGGATGAGTCCAAGCAGTCTGGGTGCTCCTAACCGGCACCCATGCCCGCCACTCCCAAAGGCGGGCATCTCTGTCTGTTGAGTCTGACACTGTCACCCCTGAATGGCAGGTGACTGTATGTAGGGAAAAGGCAATATAGGAATCGATGTGAGGGAGGCAGTGTGGTTGGGTCATCTCCCCCCAGCACCGGTTATTGAGGTGCTCGGTTTAACTTTTCACTTGCCACCTTACATAATGCGTCTGCACGGCCTGAGGCCGTGGGAGCAGTTCCTGCAGGCCTCGCTCTCGCTCCCACCTCTGCTCCTGCAGCCTGGCTGCTCACTCACCGCAGACCGCTGGCCCGGGCGCCCCGTTGGCTCTGCCTCCCACCTCTGCCTGTTTATTGGATTTGCCTCATTCCTGACTCTCTGCTCCAGCCCCAAATTCCACCTCCTCGGGGGCCCTCCAGTGCTCAAACTTGAGCTGGTTAGTGTCAGGGCCCGTGTTGGGAGGGTCCCTCTGTGACTGCCAGCGGGGGGTTATTTTGCCTTTTTCCTTTGATTTTGCTGGCTGTTGTTGGTGCTCTAGCTGGCCTTCTGTTGTCTCTCAAGCACATAATTCAGAGCGATACTGGTTTGGACCAGGGATTTTCAGACTGTGTTCCAGCACCGTTTGGGGCCTCCGCAGGGTGAGGGAGATGCCGAGGAAAGAAGATCTCAGCCCTTCACTCTGCTTCTACCAAGCAGCCCTCCTCTTACCCACCTTATATCTTGGGGCTCTGCCTTAGATTTTGCATGAAAGAGGGGTTCTGTCGTTAGAGAAGAATTTGAGGAGAACTAACCCAAAGTTAGGGCACCATATGTACGACCTTTAGCTCATAGACTTGGATGTACAAGAAATATAACTATTTTCCCTCATTTCCTTTTGCAAGTTTGAGATCTGGAGTCACGTTGCCTGGATTCGTTTATATCCTGCCTCCCCTACTTGTAATCTGTGTGATCTCGTGCAAGATACTTGGCCTGTTTGGGCCTTACTATCCTCATCTACATAATGGAGGGGTAATTGTAGTACCTACTGAATAGGTTGTTTCTAGAATTAAATGAGATATTAAATAATTCATGTAAAGGGTTTAGAATAGTACCTGATATAAAATAAGAATTCAACAAATATTAGCTACTTTGATAATTCTTATTGTTGTCACTGAGTCTCCCAATTAAATGTCAGAAAAAGAATTTAGCTTCATTTCTTCTTGGGGTTCCCACATCCCCACAAAACCCCAAAGCAGTGAGCACAGGGCCACTTGCTTGAATGGGGGAAGAAGAAGATACCTGAGGAAAATGAAACAAAGCGTAAGGAAGGTGGCTACTTTTGACAGAGTTATTAGTCAAACAGTACTGGCCAGTATCATCAGTGGTGATTGCCCAAAACCTGTTCTCTTTCTCCTTAGTGGTGGTATTACTGCTGGCTCTGTGGTTGTAGCGTGGCCCCAGTGAAATGTGCTCCATTTGTAAGAACAGTGAAAGGTCTCCTTCAGAGGGGCTGATTGTGGGTGCACACAAGTCCAGAGCTGTCACAAAACGCAGCTAGCATTTATGTGTTTTGCTTTGTGGGAACAGCTACATTGTAATAATAAAACAGTAAGGCTGCTATATTCAGAATTACGGCAGAGGCAGAAGCAAGGGGAGACTGTTTTGATGACTTCATTTTAGGTTTATACTATATAATATTACTGACTATGGAAAATCCAGGGGATGGAAAAAAAGTCATTTGGGAAAAACACATGTGACCAAGTACACGCTATACACATCTGGGATTAAAATATCATATAACACGGTTTAATTTAGATATCACTGGAGTTGTTTCAAATTACTATCATTTCTAAAGAAATTTCAATTTATTTGTTGTTATTAACAACACGAACTCAGATTTCATTGATTGAACATGTATTCATCTATAAAATGTTTGCCTGGAAGAAGAATTGAAGTGCTCTCTATCAACCTGTTATGTCAATCTCAGAGAGGTAGATAAAATTCTCAAAAGCTAAATACTCTTGGCATGAAATTGTATCTCCACCCCACCCCACCCCCCCCCACTCCCCCAAAGGCAGAATGGTTTTGGATGAAAGGGCAGAGTTTGAGCGTTTTTGTTACCTGCTGGGGTCTGAGCATTCGCTTCTCTCCTGCTCAGCAGGCAAATTTGTTCCTATCTCCAGCCTGGCTTACTGTGCTTGAGGTTTTTCCTTCGTTGTGGCTTGGGCATGGTTTTAAAATTCACAGTGGTAGAGACTGGTAAAGCTAGAGGTAGTTATAAAGGAAATATCCTCGATTATTATTTGAATCTAAGAGAGGAAGGCAAGACCTTCTTGAGCTATGCATAGAAGCTGTATATGGTTGCAGAAAGAACTCCAAAAATGAATTTCCTGTGCCATCAGTGCAACATAACAGTCAGACAACCTTCCGTGTTCCCCTGTGACATTTCTTGGATCTAGGCTTCTGATTGCCCTTTGCTGACTGAGAATGGTCCGGACGTCTTCAGTGCCAAGTCATGGGATGGCTGACAACAGGTGAAGGGTGTTCCTGTCGCAGGCAGGCAAACCCAGATCAAATTAGTCACAGGGGATAAGAGAGAGTGCTTATTTCTAGCCATGCTATGTATTTCTAATGAACTGTCACTAGCTAAGCAGTCAGATCTAAAATATGTCACCTATTTAGGAAATATTCACTTGAAAAAAAAGAATCTTTAAAACATAATTTTGTTTCAACAATTCAAAATTCTATACTTGATTTTTAGATTATTAATACATACACACATACTCTTTATAATTTGTTTATTAATTTTTGATGGTATGCTATGTCATCCAATAATTAGAACTGAGAACTACAAAGGAGGGGTCTAAGTTTGGCCCTTTGCTTTTAGAGTTGAAGAAATTGGTCTCCCAAGACACTCAAGGATTTGTCTAAAGCTACCTAGCTGGGAGCAGCAGAACCTAGACTTTTGTTTTTTCAAACAAAATTGAGATCGTACCATAAGTACATCATACACAGTTTTGGATCCTGGATTCCTTGCTTAATGTTCTATCATAAAGATGTTCCCAAGCCATTGCATGTTTCCAAACCTTCATTTCGGTGGCTTCATGTCGTTCCATAGAAGACTTATACATTCCCCTGTTGTTGGGCGTTTAGTTCTTGGTCTCCACTTTTACTTCTATTAAAATAACTCTCCATAGTTCAGATCTCTAATTCTTTCTTTAGTTCAGAGTTGCATAAGAAATTACTAGGTCAAATGGTAGAACTTTTACAAAGACTCTTTTTTTTTTTTTTTTTTTTTTTGAGACAGAGTCTCACTCTCTTGCCTGGGGCGAGTGCCGTGGCATCAGCCTAGCTCACAGCAACCTCAAACTCCTGGGCTCGAGCAATCCTACTGTCTCAGCCTCCCGAGTAGCTGGGATTACAGGCATGCGCCACCATGCCCGGCTAATTTTTTCTATATATATTTTGAGCTGTCCAATTAATTTTCTTTCTATTTTTGGTAGAGACGGGGTCTTGCTCTTGCTCAGGCTGGTCTCGAACTCCTGAGCTCAGAACGATCCGCCCGCCTCGGCCTCCCAGAGTGCTAGGATTACAGGCGTGAGCCACCGCGCCCGGCCTACAAAGACTCTTAATATTGCCAAAATGCTCTCCAAAAATGTACCAATTTGCAGTTCTACTAATGTACTTGTTAGACAGGTCTTTTCATGTGGTATCTCAGGGAGAGACACTGGTTTTGTGGTATCTCTCTGTTTATTTTTCATTTTGCTAGTTGATAAATAAAACTTGGAATTTAGAGTTTGAATGTGCATTTCTTAGATTAATAGTAATGAAACATTTTTATATTAATATATTTATCATCAATTTACTTTTTCTTGGTTAATTATGTTCTTTGCTGATCATCTTTTTTTTTAAACTTGAGGCCTTTTAATGAATTAAGGATATAACATCCTTTTATCATATTTTTTGACAAGTATTTTCCTATCTTTGTCATTTGATGCTTTTTTTTTTCCCAACTAACTTTTTTTCCTGATTACAAATTAAAATAATTTGGGAAATAGAGAAAAGCACAATAAAGAAAAAGTTAAAAATCACCTACAATTCTACCAGCTAGAGTAATTACTAACATTTGATGTGTGGCTTTCTAGGGTTTATTTGTTTATTCTCAAACTGGGATAAGCTGTCCTGTTTTATAACTTGCTTTTACTAATGTTCATCATAATTTAGCAGATTGTGTTTATCCTGACTATGGGATACTATATATAAACATTGATCAAATATCATGTTTTAAAAATGTTTCTCATGCTTCTTAATGTATAGAAAATTTTAATTTTTGTGTGGCCAGATAGATCTGTGTCCTCTCTGATAATTACTTCTGTGACCTTTAAATTTGTGCTCTTTATCTACATTCTTTGATTACCATATTTTTAGCTTTGTAGGCTTGTAGGTACATTCAACTTTATATATTTGAAATCAGTATTTTGTACATATATTATGAGTTGAAGACCAAACTTGTTTTCTAAATACTTAACACATTTTTCTATAATACTTATTGAATGAATAATCCTACATGGCTCCTAATAACGTATTGTATTAATAATACATTCTAAAGTCAGTTTTAGATCCAAGGTGTCTGTCTCTAAATTCCTGAACCAGTACCATACCGTTTTAGTTATGCTAGCCTTATTGTATATATTAACATCTCACAGGGCAAATTCTCTCTCATTGTACTTATTCAGATTGTCCTTACTTTCCTTGTTTATTCTTACAAATTAAATCTTAAGACATTTTGTCAAAAACCTCAGAAATCCATTGAAATTCTGATTTGGATTATAATAAACTTATATATTAATTCAAGAAGAATTAATATAGTTATGGTATTTAGTCTTTCCATCCTGGTATGTTTATTGATTTGCTTAAATGTTTTTACGTCTCTCAGTTAAGGTTTGTAGAATTTGTCATATTAATCCTATATTTCTTACTCATTTTTTCCTAAATATTTTATATTTAATCAACTTAATTTTTTAGTAGATTCTCCTGGGCTTTCTAGGTAGAGAATTCTATTATCCACAAATAATGATTATTTCTCTTTTATATCAGGAATTCCAGAACATTAATACCAAAGGGTTAGGATAATAAACCTCTTTATTTTATTTCTGATTTTAATGGAAATACTTTTCATATTCACTTATAAGTATGATGTTGGTTTAAAATGGTTTAAATTACTTTGAGGAAGTACTTTTATATTCCTGGCTTTAAAAAAAAATGAAAGGGAGTTGAATTTTATCAAATGTCAAAAAGGTGATATGATTGTATGTTTTTTCTCATTTGACCTACCGATGTGTTATTATCATGTTAACCAATTTCCTATCATTAACCATGTTTGCAATCCTGTTGTAGCAGTTTATTATCATTTTGTTAATTAAATTTCTAAAATAGAGATATTAATCTAGAATCCATTTAGGTTTTACTTTAGATTTTTTTAAAAAAATTATCTCTATTTTAGCCATGGTCATCAAAGGCCAGAATTAAAATTAGCTTGCTGCTCCTGAGTGTGCATAGATTGAATTCCAGGAGTCCCCTTGTGCTTTCCTCAGAGTGACAGGGGCAGCTTCAGTTGTGGTAAGGAGCTAGGGACATTATTTATGTGGGAGAGACTAAGGAGAATAAAGTACACACCATGGGTTAATTAATTGGGGCTTAAGCTCTTGTAAGAAGTTTTGGTGTTAATCAAGCATAGCCTCTAAATTTGCCTTACTGCAAAATGAAAATAGAATGACCTTCCTCCCTCCCTCCATTCCTTCCTTCCTTCCTTCCTTCCCTCTTTCTTTTTTGAGATCAGGTCTTATTCTGTTGCCCAGGCTGGAGTGCAGTGGCACAATCATAGCTTACTGCAGCCTCCAACTTCTGGGTTCAAGTGAACCTCCCACCTCAGCCTCCCAAGTAGCTGGGACTACAGGTGCATGCCACCACACCTTGATAATTTTTTTATTTTTTGTAGAGATGGAGTCTTGCCATGTTGCCCAGGCTGGTCTCAAACTCCTGGCCTCAAGCAATCCTCCCTCCTTGGCCTCCTAAAGTGTAGGGATTACAGGCATGAGCCATCATGCCTGGCTTTGTTTTTTTTTATTTTAAACAGGACACCCTCCCTTTTTGTGCTCCTCCTAAGATAGGCAGAATTGCAACTCTGTTATTAGATGAATAGGCACATCCTTGAGGATTCCAGATACAAGAATGTGGACCTCCTTTTCTGGAGTGAAAAAAACGTTAATAGCCGGTAGCAAACCTATAAGCAAAACTTGGGCCACATTGTTACCTTAGAATCTAGTAGTAGTTAAATTCTACGTCAAGTTTTAGATTAGGTGAAAGGTTAGGGGGGAAAAGTGTTCCTGAGGCATATTGAAAGAAAAAGAGAAAGCAGGTAGAAAACTTTAAAAATTAAATGGCAATGCTGTAAAATTGTGTTTGACTGTGCCTGCAAGACTCAGAAATTGACACAAAGCCTTGACTACCATATGGGTGTCGCTATGGAGAGGCGGAGGAGAATCTGAGCCTCAGATGGAAGGAGGTGGTTGGCTGCCTTCTTCACATCCTTGCTACTTGCATGTGATCCCTCATTCCCTGTGTCCTCGTTTTTTTCCTCAGCCATCTTTTTCCTCCATTTAATACTCGTCCATTTGACGGTCACTTTGAGTCACTCCCTCGTGTCAAGCACTGTGCTGGCTGATGGGGGACCCTGGAGGGCAAAGTCCCCACAGCAACTGCCCCCCTGAGCTTACCTGAGCCAGATAATAATGCAGGTGAGAACCTGACAGTTTCTGTAATTTGTGAAACAAGGTGTTGCTAACTCTCTGCCCTTATCAATATTTCAGACATTTATTTATTTATGGAAGAGTAGTATAAAGCATTATAAGTGAGGAATTGTTCATAAGTTGTACATTTTGACACTATTTTGTTAAAGGGGCTTGGTTAAAACTCTGTAACTTCACTCATGGGAAAGAAGCTTCTATGGCTGCTACTTGGTATTTTCTTTTGTAAAACATTTCCATCCTTGTTTCTTCCTTTCTGAAGACATTTCTTTTAAATTCGAAGAATTCTGGGAGCAAGGACTGCTGGGGCTGAGGCATTACATTCCATGGAATAAGAGTAGAACATACGGGACAGGCAGTGAATGCTCACCTTGTAACCAGTTCTGTTCGGTGCAAAGGCTCAGGGGACAACTTGGGAGGATGCCCAGTACGTTGGTTGCTCGAGGAAGCCATTCGAGTTCATCTGGAGTAACTAGTTCATATAAGTGCTTCACTCTTGATTTATTGCTTTGTTACTCTTTTTGAAATTGAATACTTCAGTTTGTTCTGTAAAGAGGGCATTTACTGCCTTCCTGATTCTATACCCAGGATTTCCTATCAAAGATTTTTTATCCAGGCTGGGTGTAGTGGCTCACACCTGTAATTCTAGCACTTTGGGAGGCTGAGGTGGGAGGATTGCTTGAGGCCAGGAATTCGAGGCCAGCCTGAGTCAACAAAAAATTTTTTAAAAAATTAGCCAGATGTGGTGGTGTGCATCTGTCTTCCCAGCTACTTGGGCTACTTGGGAAGCTGAGAAAGGAGGATCACTTGAGTCCATGAGTTCAAGGCTGCAGTGAGCCATGATCCTGCCACTGCACTCTAGCCTGGGCAACAGGGTGAGATCCTATCTCAAATGAATGAATGGATGAATGAATGAAAGGAATAGAGCCTGTGAAATTTTTTGCTGTGTTTGATACATGGTGTAATCTATTGTTACAATGGTAAATTTGGAGCTAGAATGTGAAAGGTCCTCAATGCAGATTAAGAGGCATATGTGTGCTTTATCTTTTAAAACGTGGGGATCTGCGAAAGGTTCCAACTTCATGGTAGAAAAATCATGAGCTCTGGAATCAACAGATGGATTCAAATGAAAAGTCTGCCACTTAACACCTGTGGACATGTTTCAGAAGTTACCTAGCCATTCTCGACCTCAGTTTCAAAGTCTCTAAAATTGGGGTAACAATACCTCCTTCCAGAGATTATTGCAAGGTATAAATGAGATGGTGTCTTAAAAGCATCCAACACTAATTTTTTAAAAGTTACTTTCTTTAGTGATAAGCTCTGTGTTCCTTTGGAAAGAGATCTGTAGTCAGAGCCTTGTTCTTGGTTCAGCCCTCTTTAACAAAAATCAGATACTTGGAGGAAGGCATGAAGCCATATTTCCCAAATTTGCAGATGACTCAAAACTGGGAAGATAGCTAACACAGTATGTGATGGAAAGGAGACTCAAAATGACCTCGAGGGGCTGAAATGTTGGTCCTTCACTAAATGGGACATCTAGTAGGCAGACCAAAGAGTCAGGGGCAAGGAGACCACTTGAAGGTGATTCTGCTAGTCCAGGTGATGTGTGGAAAGGATCTAAACAGGGGTGGTGTCGGTGGCATAGAAAGATCACCAGAATGCGACAACAGACTGGATATTTGGGGATGAATGTGTGGATAAAGAGGGCCAGAAATGATTGGGAAATTTCCTTTTGGGGCTTCTGGGGAAAAAGTGGTGCCAGTTCATAGGAAGGAGGAAGTTAGGCAGAAGAGCTGGATCAGGGAGGGAGGGAAGGACAGGAGTCTGGTTTTGTGCAGGGTGTGCAGGCTCTGCCCAACAGGAAGTGGGAAAGTCAGGACTGTAGCTCGAGGGAGAGGCTGTGTCTGGAAAGAGGCTATGGAAGTCGTCCACATAGAGGTGATAGTTGAAGCTGTGGGTGGGAGGGTATGGGATGGCCAAGGAGTGGCTGTGCTATTCAGAATCATTAGCATTGTTGGCTGGAACTTGAGATAAGCAGGATAAATAAACCCTTGCCCAAGTGGGAACTAGTTCTCCTGCCTTCCTGGTGCGTTATTTAACTCATTAAAGCAAAGTTCTGCAGAATGAAAAAAACATCTCATATAATAATTTCAGGTTTTCAAAAATTACATTTTTGATTTATTTTTAATTATACAAGTAGTATGCAAATACATTCTTGTTTGTAAAGAATCTAAACACTACAGATAGAGTAAAGGCCCCCTGTTAATCCCCGTCAAATCCTACTTTCTTTTTCTAAAGTAATCACTGTTACTGGGTTTGGTGAGTAGTCTTGCAGACATTTTTCTATGCATTTATATGGTTATACACAAACGTGCAGGTGCACGTGAAGATATACTTTTGTTTTCGTGTCTGTGGTTTGGTTTTGTTTTTTATAAATGAGCTCATACTATGTTTTGTTCGATTTATTTTTATCTTTTAAAATATAACACTACACTCTGGAAGTCTTTCCAGGTAAATTCATCTAGATCTAAGTCATAAAAACAATAAAACCTATTTTCCTGGATATGGTTGTACCATGTTCTATTTAATCATTCTCCTATTGATGGAATATGCCTGGTTTCCAACTTTTGCATCTGTCCATCCTGACAAATATCTATTTCTAGGATACTGCTGAGCAGAGGCCGGGGTACTTTGGTAAACAGTAAGCCAGGAGTTTACAAGCTGTCTGGGGCAACAAGAAGCACATAAGGAAGAAAGGAGGTAGAAAACGCTACTTCTTAACGTTGCTGCAGTGGCTTAGGGGAAAGAGACCTTGCTTATTTTGGGGATGCAGAGTAGACGAGAGAGGCTGAGCCACATGCTTGGGTTTTGCAGGTGGGAACATGGATGGATGCTCAAGGTGAACTCTAAGTACTGCCCCTTGGTGCCCTAGTCCCATCACCTCCCAGGGTCAACCAGTAATATGCCATTGACCTCTTAGGATTGGGCATTCTGTGTCCCGCCCAGCCACCTGCTGTGCTCAACCTGGCCAGGACCTTCTCAGTACCATCAAGCTGAAGAGCTGGAGACTGTGGGGAGGAGGAAAGTGTGTGTGCTGATGACGTGGGGCTTCCTCTTCTGCCCCCGGTCCTTGGCCAAAGCCGGAGGGATTCATGTGGGTGTGAGAACATTTTTCTTTTTACAAATACCATCTAAATGAATATACAAAGTTTAAAATTCTCATTTGGGAGCCCCCAAAAATATATCCCTGTGTGAGAAACTGGTACACTGTTCCCTTTCTCCTTGAGTGCATAGGATTGAGACAGCTCCTTACGACAGCTGGGAAAAGGAATGAAACGCACCTCCTCTCTCTCCCTCTGTCTCTCTCTCTCTGTCTCAATTTCCTGCCTGTCATGCTCTCAATCATACCACATCTCGTGAGCAAATTTGGGTCTTGAGTATTTTATATAAAACACTAGGGCCCTGCTTTTCCTTCTCCTCCTTTCTGCTGCCTTCACTCAGGGCTCAGAGGAGTCTCCACGTCGGGGTAACTGCCGTGTGTCGTGCTGGTTCTCCTTTGTCCTCGCACCTCTCTGTTCAGTATTGACACAGCAGCTGCACGGCCCTGCCAGGTGTTGAGGAAGCTGCCCCATCCCAGGGTGAGACTGCCTGGTGCACAGCTTCCCAGGCAATTCTGCTTCACCTTTTGTCTTTTAGGGGCCCTTTCTCAAGGGGTCCCTTAGGACGATACTGCACCTCTTTCCAGGTCAGTAGAAGTGGGTGTCAGAGACACCTTTCCCCAAGGCAGCTAAGAGGTTAGCATCCTGCCATTTTTAAAATTGTGGAAAAATACATATAACATAAAATTGACCATTTTAGCCATTTTAAAGTGTACAGTTCAGTGGCATTAAGTACATTCACATTGTTGTGCAACCGTCGCCACCGTCTATCTCACGAACTTTCTCATCATCCCACACTGAAACTCTGTACCCATTAAACAATAACTCCCTGCCATTTTTCTGAAGCCCTCATGGATCATGGGTAACGAGGAAATTAATGCCCTTTTACACAAGCCTCCCCCTCCCCCCGGTGCATAGGGTCTTCTTGTACTCAGTGCGGTATCTTTTGGTGTAGTCTGAAGACCAGAATCACCTGGTGGTGGTGGTGGGAGAGCTTCCTGTTAAAAATGCAGATCTTCCCTCCCCTCCTGAGTCAGAATCTCTTGGATTCCACCCAAACAAGTGTATTTTTACCAAGTCCCTCCCATGATTCTGTTCCTGATGTAAATGTGAGAATCGGGTCTCGGCCTCACAGGACAGGAAGAACAAGTGAGGAAGACTATTGGCCAGGGTAGATGGGGTAACTCATGGAAAAGGCTTGCTGTAGGGGGCAGCTGCCTAGATTTGAATTTCTACTTCAGCCAGTGGCTAACTGTATGGCTTAATCTCTGTGAACCTCAGTTTTCTTATCTCTAAATTGGAAATCGTAATCTTGTATGTACCTCACCACAGTTGCTCTGAAGATTGAATCAGATTATACAGATGAGGTGTTCAGCAGGGTGCCTTGCATGGAGGCAGACACGGATCTGCCTTTTTTTTTTCTTTTCTTTTTTTGAGATAGAGCCTCACTCTGTTGCCCTGAATAGATAGAGTTCCGTGGTCAGCCTAGTGCACAGCAACCCCAAACTGCTGGGCTTAAGTGATCCTCCTGTCTTAGCCTCCCAAGTAGCTGGGACTACAGGTGTCCGTGCCACAATTCCTGGCTAATTTTTGTATTTTTAGTAGAGACGGGGTCTCACTCTTGCTCAGGCTGCTCTCGAACTCCTGAGCTCAAGCGATCCTCCCACCTCGGCCTCCCAGAGTGCTGGGATTACAGGCGTGAGCCACCGCGCCCAGCCCAGACACAGGTCTTGATAGAGTGTAGTATAGAGGTGATTAAGTGATCCGGGGGGCTGCTGTGCCCATAGTAGTTATGTTTTCTTGAGGAGTTACTAGTAAAGTGAATCAAACTTTACTACTTCAAAAGTGCTTTGGCTGGGTATGGTAGCTCACACTTATAATCCCAGCACTTTGGGAGTCTGAGGCAGGAGGACCACTAGAGTCCAGGAATTCAAGACCAGCGTGGGCAACATAGTGAGACCCTGTCTCTAAAAAAAATTTTTTTAAATTAGCCAGGCGTGGTGACACACACCTGTAGACCCAGCTGTTCAGGAGGCTGGGGCAGGAGGATTGCTTGAGCCCAAGAGTTCAATGCTGCAGTCAGCTATGATGATGCCACTGCGCTCCAACCTTGGTGACAGAGTGAGACTCTGTCTCAAAAAAAAAAAAAAAGTGCTTTATCTTTAGCTGTCATTCTATTGCAGGAAAGCAACTGAAGTTATTAGTCAGGATAGAAAAAAAATACGCCTGCAGCAATTGAGAGGGTAGAATGTTTTTCCTGAAAAATATTTTCAGAGATGGATTCAGGTGGAGAAGTTCCCGAGAGGAATGGTTAAGTGATTAATAGTATGCAATGCATCTGTTGCTTAGCTGTGGGAAATGAAGGAAAGGAGGCTTTGGTGCCTGTCCCAGATACTTATCACCACCCCACTTGGAAACAGGTCAGTCAGGGTTGCCTAAAGAATGTTCCGTGTGGTTGATGACCCAGTAGTTTGAGAGTGAGGCTCATAGATACTGGTCAAAAAAGCTTCGTGAATAGAATGTGGCTCAGTAGAAAGGAAAGTGGAGGGGTCTTGGAAATGATGAACAGGACACAGAAGTGGGAGTGCATAGGCCAAGTTCAGGGAATAGGGAGCTACACCACCCTGACTGAGGTGGGTGTCAGATTGGTGGATTGGAGAGGCCAGTGTTCATCAGATCAGTCTCAAACCTGGCTCTGTTTGGTTTAATTAAATATAAAATATGACTTAAACCTTGAAAATATCCCTTTGATAAATATCAATTAGACCCATTAGAGCAGTTTTATGGACCCTTTATACTCGGTGCTTAGCACAGGGTCTGGAACACAGTAAGTGTTCAAAAATTATTTGTCGAATGAATGAATCATACCCTTTGGTTGACCAGCCCTTGGAAGACAGATTGAGCAACCTGGAAGTCGTTATTAATATATGTCCAAGGATGGGGCAGTGTTTACAAATACATAAAAAGGGTGAGAGTATGTGTGATTTCAGGGGAGCACGACAGTGTGATTTTCCATGATCTTCTCCTTTTTAAAGTAACATTTAGAACTCTGGGGAAGAGGCTACTGCTGTTTATATAGGTTTCATTATGTCCAAAAGTCATTCCTTTAGATAGTATAATATTATTATATGTTGTTATATTTAGGCAATACAATATGATTAGGTTGAATTCCCTTATCCAAAATGCTTGAGACCAGATGTGTTTTGGATTTTAGATTCTTTTTGGATTTCAGATTATTTGCATATACAGCACATAATGAGATATCTTGGGGATGGGACCCAAGTCTAAACATGAAATTCATTTATGTTTCATATATACCTTATATACACATATATAGCCTAAAGTTAATTTTATACAATATTTTAAATAATTTTGTGCACAAAACAAAGTTTTGACTGTATTTTGACCATGACCCATCACATGAGGTCAGGTGTGGAATTTTCCACTTGTGGCGTCATGTTGGTGCTCAAAAAGTTACAGATTTTGAAGCATTTTGGATTTCAGATTTTTGGATTAGGGATGCTTAACCTGGATTTGGTCTAAAGAAGCAGGATAAAAACAGAATATGCAGTATAATTTCAAAATTATCGGGGGAAAAACTGGAAGGAAGGTATAACAAAATTGGAACTTACAGATGGTATCATTTCTTTTACCTATTAGCCTTTTTTTCTTCAAATTTTCCACAGTAAATGTGTATTACTTTCATAACCAGAAAAATACAGCGTGTGTTATTTGTTAAAAAATTAGTGTGTAGAATGGTACAACACTTTGCCAAAGCCTGCTTTTTAAAAAAAGTCTCTGGCATCCATAAAATTGCAATTGATATTTGAAATAATGATAATGATACCAAAAATGTACTTACCCAAGTATAACACTACACCATCCAAGTCCTGGGATTTGCTTCCCCACCAACACCTGCATATTCCTCAACCCCCCTGGGCACCCCCACCCCCTACCCCTTCCAGAATCTCAGAAATGGCCTGATGGCGGGTGGCAGAGTTCAGATCAACCCCACTTGCCCCAGATAGTGGACGGTGCAAACAAACAGTTCTATATGTTTTCCTGGGGGTTACACCATCCTGAAAACCAGCAAACATGCTAAAGTGTTGGCCTGCAGATTGAACAAATTAAAAAACAAAAAACAAACCCAAAAAATTGTTAGATTCATTTTTCTTTCAATCAGGTAAGAAGTGTGAATCATGTTGTCTCTCTCCTTTGGATGATGACTTCTCAGTGGTAAAATCAGAGGCACAGCTAAAATGAACTTTGAGTTTTAACGAGGTGTTCTATTTGCATTTTCAACTCTACCCAAAACAAGCCGGCAGAATGACATCAACTGTTTGAGTCAGCTGTTGGCTTGGGCATCCACCCAGAATTTGATGTCATTGGTGGGCATCTGTGAGGAGCAGGAATAATTTGTTATGCCTTGTTGACTGGAGGGCCACCAAAGGCCTTCATGGGTGCTGGTGTTAAACGTAATATAGATATAAAGAGAAAATGGCTAGAAATGATCATCTTATACTTAAGTATGTGGATTTAAAATGCTTTCCATGTGCTAGGGCTTTGTGGGAGAATCGCTATGAGACTGGAGAGTTATTTAGTCTGGAAAATGTTTCACTCAGTGTGATGATGAAATGTAGACTAGATATCAGATGTAGGGGATCCAGAGAGGAGGGGTGTAGGAGGCACAGCCATGAAGAAAAGAGTTTGCAGAAGCTGAATCATATCTTCTTTTGATTAAATCAGGATCATTTTACTGAGAGGCTGTAACATGAGAATGTGTTAGGGTAGTAGAGTGGTTCTGTTATATTGATCTCATCCAGAGTGAGTTTTCATCACATGTATTTTTAATTCTTTGGAAAGACAATTACATTAATTGAGGAATGACTTGTAAAGTACCGTTTTGAAAAAACGTTTAGCAAATAGAGGAGTTGATGTTGCCTATCGATTAATTTAAAATTGCTTGTAACAGGAACTGTAGTTTAGTTACCCCAGCTATGTGGTGGCAATTAGGTGCTTGGGGAAGGCTTGTTATATTTTTGATGGGTGTGATGTGTAATGCAAGACTTCCCACTTTTTTCTTCCCCTTCCTTGCCAGGCTTCCAGAATGTGCTGCCTTGACCTGGTAGGAGAACTTTCTTTTCCTGTCCAGGATGTTCTACTGCTTCTGCTGAGATTATGCTTAGCAAGGGCAGAGTAGCCTCCAAGCACCAAGGCCAAACCAGTATCTTCCATCCCAGCTCTAAGAAGTGTTTGAGTCTCCCTCGCTGCTCTGTTTTCTCCCAGCATCATTTCCGAGGGTGGGTCTCTTTTATAGACTGTGACATTCTCTGAGAAGTCTGGTGTACAATTAACACATACACTATTCAATGAGTCCCCCACTTTTTAACTGCCTGGTGTATACTACTGAGTATTTTATGATATTCATTCATATCCTAATTTTTTTCTTTGTGGCTCTGTAATAACTAATGATTTCCCTGTAGGCAGGGATTGTGCTTTTCTCTTCTTGTGAACTCATGTGGTACCTTGCACATGTGCTAAGCACACAGTAAACTTGTAGAATTTTAAGAATCATTTAGCTACCTGCACTAGATGAGGTAAATAAAATTATCACATACCAACATACCAATAATATTGTACGCAAAGCAATAAGTGTGCAAATATATGAGTCTTCATTATTACATTGCTGGGGGTGATTTAAAAGAAATTGTCATGATCCTATCTCAGGAACTATTAATAATATGTGATGACTCTAGAGAGGTTTTTATAATGATAAAAATAAAAGGTACTATTCTTTGAGGGATTACTATTTCATAGGATTACTGTGAGGGTTACATAGGAAACTCTTATTTTCCCCCATTTTACAGATGAGGAAACTAAGCCTTAGCTAGGTTGGGTTGTCTAAGAGCAACCTGTTAAGTGGTAGACGCAGGATCTGAACCCAGACAGATCGATTCCACTACCCTGGTACTACGTAGTCATTAGAGATTTTCAGCATCATGTCGTACTGTTGAGCAGGTTGTTCACTACTCAGAGGTGCCCATCTGAGGGAGCAAGTTGGATTGAAATACAACCTGTGGTCCACTTGAAAAGCTGATATGGGGTAAAGTGTACAGTTGGATGGGTATATATCTGTGGAACCATGTCAATCAAGAGATAGAACATTTCCAATATTTGTCAGAAAGTACCTTTGTGACATTTTGTAGTCTTTCTACTCTACCCTGCCTCCCTCCGCACCCCCTGCCCTCAGCAACCACTGAACTGACTCTATCTCCATAGCTCAATTTTGCATGTTTTAGAACAGCATTGTTCTCTAGAACTTTATAGAATGATGGAAATGTCCTATATATTTGGGCTGGCCAATACGGGTGCCATTAGCCACATGTGACTCTTGAAAACTTGAAATGTGGCTAGCACAACTAAGGTCGTGAATTTTAAAATTCTACTTAATTTTAATGAACTTATACTTAAATGGCTGCATGTGGCTAGTGGCTGCTGTATTGGACAGCCCGCATCTAGAGCTTCAAATAAATGGAATCATTCAGCATCTGGCTTCTTTTACACAACATGATGTTTTTGAGATTCATCCATGTTTGTTACATAATCAGGAGATCATTTATTTTGTTGCTGAATAGAATTCTATTTTATGAATATACCACAAGTTGTTTATTCATCTGTTGATAGACTTTTGGATTGTTTCCAGTTTGGGCTATTGTGAATAAAGTTGCTGTAAACATCTGTGTACAAACCTACTTGTGGATGTATGCTTTCATTTTTCTTCTATGAGTGGAATTTTTGGATCCTAAAATGTATGTAAGTGTGTGTTTAATTTTATAAGAAACTTCCAAACTGTTTTCCATATCATATTCCCCCTTGCAGTGCTGCAGTTGCTCCACTTTCTCACCAACTTTGGCATGACCAGCCATTTTAATTTTAACCATTCCAGTGGGTGTGAAGTGCTATCTCACTGTGATTTTAATTGGTATTTAATTGATACTTCTGATGACTAATGATATTGAACATCTTTCCATGTGCTTCTAGGCCATTTGTATTTCTTCCTTTGTAAAGTGTTTATTCAAACTTCTGTTCATTTTTAAAAATAGAATAGTTTGTCTTATTCTTTAGTTATAGGAGTTAATTATGTATTCTGGATGCAAATTATTTACTAGATATTTGTATTACAAATACTTTCTACCATCCTTGCCTTTTGAAGAGCAGATGTTTATAATTTTGATGAAATTCAGTTTCCCAATTATTTTTCTTCTGTGGTTTATGCTTTTGTGTTCAATCTAAGAAATTTCTTTCTATTTTTTTGAGACAGGGTCTCACCCTGTCACTCCAGCTAGAGTACAGTGGCGTCATCACAGCTCACAGCAACCTCAAACTCCTGGGCTCAAGTGATTCCTCCTGCCTCAGCCTCTCAAGTAGCTGGAACTATAGGCATGTGCCACCATGCCCAGCCAATTTTTCTATATTTGTAGAGATGGAGTCTTGCTCTTGCTCAGGCTGGTTTCGAACTCCTGACCTCAAGCAATCCTCCCACCTTGGCCTCCCAAAGTGCTAGGATTACAGGTGTGAGCCACCACACCTGACCCAGTCTAAGAAATTTCTGTTTACTCCAATATTGTGAAGATTTTCTCCTATGTTCTCTTATAGAAGTTTTATAATTTTAGCTTTTACATGTAGTACTATAGTCCATTTTGAGTTAATTTTTATGTGTGGTATGAGGTAGGGATGAGGTTCATTTTTTTCATACAGAAATTTTGTTGATCCATCACAATTTGCTCGTAGGCCATTTGCATATATTATTTTGTGTGAAGTGTCTGTTCAAGTATTTTGCCCATTTTATTTTATTTTTTTGGTCAATTGAAACTTAAAAAATATATTTTTCTTCATTTTTTAAATTTCAGAATATTAAGGCAACACATATGTTTTTGTTACATGGATACCTTTTGTAATGCTTAAGTTGGAGCTTTTGGTGTGTCCATCACCCAAATTGCCCATCTTTTTTAAAATTTGGATTGTTCACTTATTATTGAGTTATAACAGTTTTTTATATATACATATATTCTGAATATAAGAACCTTTCAAATATATGTATTGTGAATATTTTCTCCCAATCTGTGGCTTACCTTTTAAAGGTATTTTTTTTAACAAAAGTTTTAAATTTTGATTAAGTTCATTTTATCATTTTTTAGTAGTTTTTTTGTGTCTTAAGAAAATTTTCTATATCCCTAGATCATGAAGATTTCCCCTGTTTTCTTCTAGAAGTTTCATAGTTTTAGATTTTGTGTTCAGGTCTATGATTCACTGTGAATTAATTTTTATGTATGGTGTGATATAAGGGTTGATGTTCATTATTTTTTTCTTTCATTTCAGCACCATTTATTGACTGTCCTTTCCCTATTGAATTACCTTTGCACTTCTGTTGAAAAACCAATTGACTATGTATGTGTAGGTCTATTTCTAGACTCTATTCTATTCCATTGATGTAAATTTCTATCCTTATGCCAATATCACATTGTTAAGATACTTTTGCTTTGTAGTATCTTGCAATTAGGTTAAGTTTTCCAATTTGTTATCTCCTTTAAAATTATTTTGACTACTCAAGGTACTTTACATTTTCTATGAATTTGCGAGATTGTTTCAATACTTGAAAAATCAGTCAGTATAGTTCACCATATTGATCTACTAAAGGAGGAAAAATCATATAATCATCTCACTAAATGCAGAAGAAACACTTGACAATCTTCATTTATAATAAAAATTTTCAACAAACTAGGACTACAAGAGTAAAGGGCATTTATAAGATACCTAAAGTTAACATATTAAATAGTGATATATTGAAAATTGAATACTGTCCCCTAAGATTGAGAACAAGGCAGAGATGTATGCTCTTAATACTTAGCATCATAATTGGAGATCCTAGCCAGTATGGTAAGACAAGAAAAATAAATAAAAAGTATACATTTAGAAAGAAAGAAGTAAAACTTTATTTGAAGATTACATTTTTTATGCAGAAAATTCTAAGTCATCTAAAAAATATTTGCTAGAAGTAATAATTGAATTTAACAAGGGTACATGTTATAATATCTATACATAATTATCAATTGTATTTCTGCATACTAGCAGCAAACAGTTGGAAAATGAAATTTAAAATAATTCCATCTACAATATCATCACTTACAAAATATTTAAGAACAAATTTAACAAAAGATGTGTAATTCTTATCTACAGATAAATACAAACCATTGATTAAATAAATTAAAGATATATACACACGTATGTATGTATGTGTGTATTCATATATCTATGTATATATGCATATATATTTTATATATGTATATATGTAAATCTATGTAGAGAGGAGGAGAGAGAGTGTACGCATGCAGAGAGTGCACTAGTGCTGGCTAGCTGTATCATGTTTATGGATTAGAAGCCTTAATATGGCTAAAGTGTTATTTCTCCCCAAATTGATATATTGGTTAAGCCAATCCCATCAGAGTCCCTACAGGCCTTTTTTACCCTGTTTTTAAAAAGGAATTGATGGTGGGGCGCGGTGGCTCACGCCTGTAGTCCTAGCACTCTGGGAGGCCGAGGCAGGCGATTGTTTGAGCTCAGGAGTTCTAGACCAGCCTGAGCAAGAGCGAGACCCCACCTCTACTAAAATTAGAAAGAAATTAATTGGCCAACTAAAAATATATAGAAAAAATTAGCCGGGCATGGTGCCGCATGCCTGTAGTCCCAGCTACTCAGGAGGCTGAGGCAGGAGGATCGCTTGAGCCCAGGAGTTTGAAGTTGCTGTGAGCTAGGCTGACACCATGCACTCACCCTAGCCCGGGCAAAAGAGTGAGACTCTGTCTCAAAAAAATAAATAAATAAAATAAAAACAAAATAAAAAAAATAAAAAGGAATTGATATTGTTGATGATGAAGAATGGTTTGAATTAACCACACTAGATAATGTGGCACTCTATTCTTTCTCCAGTAAAGTGATGTGATGAAAATAGTGTTTGAGGAAGATTTTTCTGAAAATCATATGGGATGGATTGAAAGAGGAGGAGGTTAGAGTTTGGGAGACTGGAAGCCCTTAAGTAATCTGGATCCCAATGGACAAGGAGTGGGCTTGTATAGCCATGAAAGGGAAGGAGAGGGTCAAATGTTTATTGAGACTAATTATATGTCTTGGTATTGTGCCAGGAATGTAGAGTGCAAAGTACCTATGAAAGTCCTTAAGTTTAAAGGTGTATGTCCTTCAGGGCCTCTCCATGCAGGGGCCCTACATAATCAATAGTTACAATCTAGTGTGCCATGACATGCTGGGGTGGTGGAATATAGGAAGAGCTCCAGGAAACAGATGAAAGTGATTAATGCTGACAGGCAGGTATCAGGCAAAGGAAGACTGCAGAAGGAAGATGCCATTTAAACTGGGCGATGGAGTCAGTAGAGTTAGACAGAAAATAGTGGCAAGGGAAATGCATAGAGGCATTACATGCTAGGCTGGCTCAATAAATGGCACAAAATCCAATGTGATGGGATAACTCTTCCTTGGGCATTAGTCAGGTGAAACTGGAAAAAATAGACTAAGAATAAATGCCATCTAAAATCCTCTGCTGCCCAATTTTCTCTGTTTTCATCTCATCAAAGATGTGCATCTGTGTGTGCATGTGATGTACACACAACTTTAGAGTCTCGACATTATTGTACTACAACGAAGGAGAGGGAGCCCTATGAGCATCGTAACATCACAATCCCATCTGCCTCCACTCTTGGCTTAAAGTTATGTTCTACTGATGTCTATGACCCATATTTCTGAGGGGGATGGGGTGATTTGCATGCTGATTAGAGACTGTGTTTACAGGGAGGATCTCCTTTCCTTGTAAGTTTTATAATTGAGAATTAACCTGTTATGGACAAACTTTTTTGTGATCTTCCATTTTATTATACTGTATTGGCAGCCTTATTGATGTGTTAGTTCAAAAATATTTGTGTAGCTTTTCATCTATGTATCAGTCAACTCCTGATATCTAATATACATAGACTACGAAGAGTATGAAGATTAGGATATCTGGGTTTTCTACATCTGAAGTCTAGCATTCCAGACTCAGAAACTTTTCTAATAAAGACAGTCGAAAGCCCAAAGGGTTAAATCTTTGTGGTCTTGGAAACGGACTCAGATGAGTACACCAGTGCCTTTGGGGAATGTTTTAAGAGGTTTGTTTCCTTGTGAGTTATGGAATTTCCATCATAATAGTTCAGAGAAAGGAGGTCAAGAGGGAGTGGAGCCGCAGATACTCAGAAGAAGAAAAAGTGAAGACTGACTCATGTTATGTAGGGTTTATGTGTGGGTGTGTGCACACACTTACACCCGTGCACACCATGTGCATGTGATAAGGAGAAGGGGAGGAAAGGATTGTGTAGGCAAAATATTTTCTTTAATCCCTTTGCAGAGTGGGATTGGGGAAGAGAATGCCTCAGTAAATAGCTGTTCAATGGTTGGTTGTCATACACAGATACTCAAAGGGACTCTGTAAGACTCTAAGTTTAAAGATGCAAATAGGACTGTTAAATTCTATTACCAGCTTTAACAGTTACTTTAGTGTTTCTTTTCCACCATGGTGAAATTACTGAGCAACTCTTACTTTCTTTCTTTGGATGGAATGTTCTCCTAAGACCGTCGGATGAATCTGTGGTTATGCATTGTGTTTTTCTACTTCTGCATCTTTTATTACACTGTTCCCTCTACCCTAAGTCTCTTTTCCTCTCCATAGATATAGGTAATTGCTACATCACTGTAAAGTTCCAGTTCAAATCCCCCAAACTTCAGAGCTGGGTAGAGGAATTATGCTCTGCCTTTTGAAGGGAGGAGCATCAGAGAATATGTGAACACATTTTAAAACCATCACACTGGCCACGTGTGGTGGATCATGCCTGTAATCCTAGCACTCTGGGAGGCCGAGGAAGGAGGATCACTCAAGGTCAGGAGTTCAAGACCAGCCTGAGCAAGAGCGAGACCCCTTCTCTACTAAAAATAGAAAGAAATTGGCTAGACAACTAAAAACATATAGAAAAAATTAGCCGGGCATGGTGGCGCATGCCTGTAGTCCCAGCTACTCGGGAGGCTGAGGCAGAAGGATTGCTTGAGCCCAGGAGTTTGAGGTTGCTGTGAGCTAGGCTGACGCCACTGCACTCTAGCCCAGGCAACAGAGTGAGACTCTGTCTCCAATAAATAAATAAATAAATAAAGCCATCACACTATCTTGTAGAGTTGAGTGAGAATTACTTGAGATAATAATTGCAGAATACTTAGAATAGGACCTAAGCAGTACCAAAAGTCCCCTCTTCTACCTTGAATGACTTAACTCATGGGTGACAAAGGACAGATTAGCTGTCAATCTGAAGGTTTTGGCTTGAAAAATCTCTAGAAAAATAGAGCGAAGATACTGAATTTGAGTGAGTGCCATTAGCGATTAAAGTTATCTGTATAATTCTTGACATAAAAAGTTGTTCATGGTCCACTGTGAATTTTAAAAAGCAGGTAAGAACAGCATGTTCAGTATGTAGTTATATACATTTATCTCTATGTATATTGACACATAGGGAGTGTTCTGGAAGGAGGTTCCTTAAAGTATTGATAATAATTATCTCTGGGTGGTAGGATTTGTGCTAAGTTTTAGAGACTTTTTCCCTTGTTGTTTTCTACATGGTTTGAATTTTTTTACACTGAGCATATGTCTATAAAAATAATAGAGTCATTTTCCAAAGAAAAACAAAAAGAAACCACGTTGGAAGGAGGACGTGAAAGATGGAAAGGATGTTGAATTAGGACATTGCTGCTCTACGTGGGCTGGTTTGTTTTTTGTAAAGAATATGATTGCCAGGGTATCCTTTGATCCTTCAGGGTAGTTGTGGACATCTGCATATGCTAGGAGCAGGTGAGAGGCTGTGTTTGTACTTAAGGGAACATATATTTAAGGGAAGAGGAGGCAGTTGATTGTTCTTTGGGAAGTGACGGTACAGAAGAAGCAAGGGGAAGAGAGACATCTGTGTGGCAAAGGGCAAAGGCAAGGCAGAGCTAGTGTTGACAGCAGAGTGTGACTACTGATAGGTGCCGTGGGGAGAACAGCTTTCCCTACAAAGGAGTGGTACATTCATCATCGGCTCCTTCTGGTCCCATAGTGCCTTGAATCCGTTATAATCGAACTTCCCACATTAGATGGAAATACGTTTGACTCCCCCTCTCTACTAATAAAGTTGCAAGCAGCTGCTGGCTATCTAGTAGATAACACAGAGCCCAATATAGAGCAGGTTCAATAATTTGTTTGGAGAATAAATATGGGCTAAATTATTTTTTTAAATAATGCCTTTCGTGGTTAAAAATTTTTATGACTACTGACATTCAACTGAATAGTTTGTTATTCAAATGAAAGAGGAAGTTAAACAAATTTATATTTTATGGGGAAAAGAACTGGAAATATTGCCTAAAGATGCTTTCTGAAATGTTTAAATCTGCCGTTAGTTTCCTGTTTGTCTCAACTGTTTTTTATTCACCTTTTCTTCTTTTTTCTGACTTTTTAAATAAATTGAATATTTTTTATGATTCTGATTTTTTTCTAATTACCTATTTCTTTTGAAAGTGTTTGCTTTAGGGTTTGCAGTGTACGTCTTTAACTCATCACAGTCTACCTTTAAGTAATATTATACTGATTCATGTAGAAAATAACCTTACAGCAGTAGAGTTCCATTTCCTCTGTCTTGACCTTTGTGCTGTTATTGTCATATATTTTACTTCTACATTTGTTAGAAACTCCACAACACATTATCATTATTTTTCCTTTAAATTGTCAATTATTTTGATAAGTGATTTTAAAAATAAGAAAAATTGTATTTTCCCACATATTTAACATTTTCAGGCTCTCTATTCCTTTACATAGATGCATATTCCTATCTGGTATCATTAACCTTCTGTCTAAAGGACTTTATAATTTCTTGTAATGCAGGCTGCTAGTGTTAAATTTTTTCAATTTTGTATGTGCGAAAAAGTTTTTACTTAATTTTCATTTGCAAAAGTTTTTTTGCTGGGTGTAGAATTCTAAGTTGACAATACTTTTTCTTTCAGCACGTTAAAGATTTCCTCCACTTTCTTCTGGCTTGCATTGTTTTTGATGAGAAGTCTGCTGTCATTCTTTGTTCCTTGTTGCTTAATGTGCACTATTTCTGTAGCTTTCTTGGCTTCTCTGAAGTCTCAACTTTTTCTCTTCTACTTGGGTAGGCCATTGGGTTCTGAGTTCTCTTTCCCTGCCCTATATCCTGGAAATTTTCTAAGCAGTAAGCTAGGGTATTTATAGGCTAGCCTCATTTTTTTTCTTCTTTCAGAGATCACTGTTCTGTGTTGCTTGTTATTAAATGTCTGAAAACCATTGTTTCTTTTTATGTCTCTCTTTTTTTTAAGTTATTTAAGGTGGGAGGATAAATCTGGCCCCGTTACTCCATTTTGGTTGGAAGCAGAAGTTCTGAAATGTTCAATCAGAAGCATAAATACTTAAAACATAAAAACTAACTTTTGATTATAAAACTCCTTCCTCATAATGGTCTGTAGCTTAGAATTATTATATGAGCTCATTTTTTTAAAAAGTCATTTACTACCACAGTGTTTGACATTATTCCCTTTCTTACAGGAAACAGGACACATTCAAACTGGATTTTTAAATCATTGCAAATCAATGATGGATCAGAAGTTGCAGAATGCAATCCTAAATGAAAGTCTTCAAAAAACTTTGCTTCAGATAACAGAGGAAAGAAAAGTGATCTACCACCTTAAAATACTGGTGTAGAAAAAAATATTCATGATATGAGTTATAACTAGGAAAGTTTATTTGGCTCTTAATGGACCTGAATGAAAGGGACTGTCACTTTGTTTCTCAGAAGGACTTGCATATCTGAGATTATTTTTATGTCTGTCATTTTATAAAACCTTAACATGATTGCCAGGGAGGAGAAACAGAGCAATAGGTGAAACCTGTGTGTTGGTCCAAGATGACTTCTGAAGAAATGGCAGCTTCTGTTCTCATACCTGTGACTCAGAGAAAAGTGATTTCGATTCAGTCGACTGCAGATGAAAGTAGTGAAAAGGTCTCAGACGTCAATATTCCAATGGCACATACTGTCAGGCAGAGTGAGCAGACTTCTCATACTGTCTCACAGCTGAACAAACTTAAAGAATCTTCTGGCAGCAACTTGCCCAAGGTTCTCTCAATAACAAGGGAGAAAATAGTGAGTGATGAGAACAGTAATGAAAAATGCTGGGAAAAAAGCATGCCAGATTCTGTGAAAAACCTTCACATTAACTGCAACAACATGTTGAGAAACCATCAGCATGGCCTCCCTCGGAGCCAGTTTTACGAAACATGCAACTCTGTCACAGAGGAGGGCCTGTGCTTGGAAACTGGAATTCCTTCTCCACTGGAAACAAAGGTGTTCCCTGGAATTCAACTGGCAATAGAAGGCTCTCCCATGGACGTCAGTCCTTTAGGAAATCAATCGGCGATCCTAGAGCCTGACGGAGCACACCCTGACAACATGGCAGTATTTCACTTTCATTACGAAGTTGACAGAGACATGTCAGACACTTTCTGTGCCCTATCAGAAAACTTAATTTTGGACAATTGTGGAAATTGTGTACCACTGCCTGGTGTTGGTGGAGAGCAAACGAAAAACTACATGGCATATAATTGTAAACTAATGGAATTGGCCAAAAACTGTGATAATAAGAATGGGCAGCAGCAATGTGATCATTGTGACACTTCGAACGACAGATACTTGTGCTTCGAAGGTTCTTGCCAGAAGGTTGACATGATATGTTCAAGTGATGGCTTTTGCAGGGAAGGTTTTACTGACAGCCCACCTGCCAAGGCCTTTTTGAGCCATTTTGAGGACTTCCCTGATAATTGTGAAGATGTAGAAGAAGACTTTTTAAAAAGCAAAAAGGAGCGGTCCACTTTGTTAGTTAGGAGATTCTGTAAAAATGACAGAGAGGTTAAGAAATCTGTGTATACCGGCACAAGAGCAATTGTGAGAACTCTGCCTTCTGGCCATATTGGGCTGGTTGCCTGGAGTTACGTGGATCAGAAGAGAAACGGCCTCTTACTGCCTGGTGGGAGAATAATAGAACCTCTGGCAATGGCGGAGATAAGGCAAGGTGGGAACCGGCATCTGTCAGAGTCCCGGTGGTATCCGGTAAGAGTTCAAGTTTCTTTTCATCATTTCTTTAAACCTGTTTTTTTTTTTTTTAAATCCAAATTTCCTTTATCTTCTTGGACAATTTTAAGATCTGTCAAGTTATTATTCTTAAGGTAAGCCTTTATAGTTACTGGGAAACTTCACTTGATATCCATCAAGACTGAGTTGATTCTGTGATAATGTAAGTAAGTCACAAAATACATATAGATGTGTTATCAGGAGTGGAGGAATTAGGAGGTTTCCTGGTAGTGGAAAATGGCTCCATTTATTGATTACGTGTTTGTATCCTTTGGTGCAAAATGCCTGGATTCTCTTCTATATTGTAGTTCATTATGATTTTTAGGTTTCCAGACCTAAAGGAACTTAATTATGGTTTTCCAATCAATGGTCTCAGTTTCTTCCCTCTTAAACTTCTTTTTGCCACAGATCCCTTTGGCAAAGTGATGAAGCCTACAGACTCAGAATGATGCTTTTAAATGCATCAAATGAAATAGAAAGCATTATAAAGGGTAGATTGTGTTGATATACATTTACCAAGATATTTTTTGAAATTGTGATATGGCAGTTTAGGTGCTTGTTTATTAACACATTAAATAATGGTATCTAGTGATGTGATAACTACCAGTAATTTCAGTTGGCCCTCCATATTCATGCATGCCATGTCCAAGAATTCAAAATAATCAAAAAATAATAATAATACAAATAATGAAAAATAATACAAGTAAAAAACCAGTACAGTACAACACTATTTACATAGCATTTACACTGTATTTGTATAAGTAATCTAGTGAAGATTTCACGTATATGGGAGGACATGCATGGATTATGTGTAAATACTACGCTACCTCATACAAGGGACTTGAACAGCCTTGAATTTTGGTATCTGAGGGGGAGTCCTTGAACCAATCCCCTTCAGATGCCAAGAACTATTGTCATGATACATGCAAGTAGGGAATGGTTTACCTGAGACTTCCTCAATGTTAGCACCGTAAGTCCCACATCCTGGGAAACCTGTCAGTCCTGCAACCAAGGCAAACCAATGCAGTTGGCCACCTTAAATATTAGCAATATTTCAGGATATCTACCACAACTGTAGAAGATCACAGTTACTACTACTATTACTGAGGTTTGTTGCCTGTATTCGTAATTGAAGGAAATGCTAAATTTCCATTTGAGATTAATGAAGATAAAGATTCATTTTTTTTTCTCATCCCCATTTCCAGGTCCTCTGAATTCTATCCACAGACCCCCTTGTTAAGAATCCTGTCCTAGAAATGCACATGATCAGGTCACCTGCTCTCAGACCTGATCTTTCCATCTGAAGACAATACCATATGCCTTCTCGGTCTTTTCTTCTCTTGGCTAAACACTCTGGCTTCCTTCAGTCATTCTCTGTGCGAAACTCTTTCTAGAACTCTCCCATTCCAGTTCTTCAGATTTCCTTTAAAACCTGGTATTAAAAATGAACACACAGTCTAGAAAAATATCCCTTTTATTGAAATATAACTGTTGTATTTATACTTTCATTCTCCTCATCAATCATGGTAGCTCACAGTTATTGGGCATTTGACATATGCCAGATATTGGGCTAAATAATACTCGATGTCATGCTGTCATCTCAACTACCCTAGGATGTTGTTGTCATTATTAACCTCATTGTATTGCTAAGAAAACTGATTCCCTGGGAAGTTATGTCCCTTGTCCAAGGTCATTTAGCTGGTAAGTGATATAACTGGGATTGTAATCCAGGCAGCTCACACTCTTAGGTAGTTTCTTAAGCTCTAAAAAGGAATACAATTTAGAGTAAGCTTTTAAAAGAACAGAAGAATTCTGTTCATTTCAGTGTCTATTGATTGAGTTGTCCCACTCATGGGTGTTTATGGTATCTCAGACTTGGTCATGTTAGACATGGTGATTCTAACTTACAGTCAGTGTCCAGACCCCTCCCTGGGTGCTTTGAATCAGAATCACTGGATAGAGGATGACATGAGTATTTTTTCAGGGTTCCCTGATGATTCTAAGGATTCTGTGGAGTTGATATCATTGGCTAGGAGTTTAAACCAAGCTCTTTGGTTTTCGATCAGGACATTACGGGAATATTTGCTCATCCCTGAAGACCCTGACATTGCTTGGGTTCTCAGGAACATCAGGGCTGACCCGGGAGCCTGCTTGAAAAGTGAAAGCCTACGGGCCCTTCTCTATACAGCTGACCCCTCACCCCAGCCAGTGTCCGCGGATTCGTGTCTGCATCTCTTCACCTGATTCCACGTGAAACCTGAGTCGCCGACAAGGCGCTCGTCACAGGCCTGCCTGCCCTGCTCTGCGCTGTGATGACTTGTCCAGTACTGCCCCACCCTGAAGCTGCTGCTGAGAGCAGCATATCATCTCACTTAAAAAAGCAGCGGTTTTTAAATCACATACATGTGAACGTTAAGAGCACAACAGAGATGTAAATATAGCAGAGCGAATGGAAACAGGCCACTTCAGAACCTTTATCATAGTTTCCCAGTGAGGGGTGTGAATCTGGTGTAAATTTCAGAATCATTTTTGCCATGCCCGTGCTTTCCTTCAATTTATGCTTTCTGCAGTGCTGCCGCTGTTTCCTCTGAGCACGTTTGCTGGTCCCTAGCTCAAACCTGCTCTTTCCTGTCAGTCAAAGGCCCTGGGCTGGTTAAATTCCAATGAAAGGGACCAAAGACATGATGCAAAATGTCTCCTGCCTGCTTCTTAGTATCGGGAGGCTGGGAGCGGTTGCCATGCCTCTGGCAGAGTGGACTCCAGGAACTTTTATCTCCTCTGTCTGATCAGGCTGGGAGGAGGCCGTTGGCATTTTTATTAACCCCTAAGGTGCAGCTGGGGACAGGCTGGCTGTCCTTCTGTCCTTTCTTAAGGGAGATCTCTGAAAGGGAGAGCCCTTTCTATATGTTCAAACCACACCATAACAGGAATGAATCAGTATTTTCTAAAGTATGGTATTCTGTATGTCTTGTTTTTTAGTTTAGAATCTGGTGGAAATCCTCAAAAGTTACACAGATGAATTATAACCACTTCCCCCAGCTCCTGTGAATTGCTTCTTTCAAAGATGCAGAACCCAACTGAGTCCTGTCCCTGTGCTCTGATTATTTCAGGTGTGTCCCTCCTGGTTCCCCAATCAGCTTACAAATTATTTATTTATTTATTTATTTATTTTTAGAAATGGGGTCTGGCTATATTGCCCAGGCTGGTCTCCTACTCCTGGCCTCGAGCCATTCTCCTGCCTCAGCCTACGGAGTAGCTGGAACTACAGGTGTGAGCCGCCAGATCAGATTATAAATTTATGAAGGGCAAGAAATAGATCCTATGTTTCTTAACTCTTTATACTGCAAGAATAAGGCCACATGTATAGAAAAAAAGGACAATTTCATGGTTAGAAACACAGTCTCTGTAGTTAGTCACCCTGAATTTAAATTGTGACGCTCACTCTGCCACTGACTGGCCATTGAACTCTGGCAAGCTGTTTGACCTCTTTGTTCCTGATTACCTGATACATACACTGGGGATAATGGTGTTATCCTAGGCATTAGGCGAAATGTTACCCTCAGCACAGTGCTGGCAAGGAGCGAGTGCTACTATTCCCACTCTGGCCATTTATTTCACGCCTTGTCGTGAACACGTTCCTCCTCACTCTGCTCTTTGGTGGCTTCTCACTCAGTTTACAGTGGAATGCATTTGAATGCATGTCTCTCAATCTGTGATGTGGGAGCTTGAACAATCCTTCCCACACGTTTAAAGAATGTGTTAGTTGTCCAATCAATTCTTTGGCCTCACATTTAAAGTTTTTTTTTCTTGGATGCTTTGGTCAAAATGACCCGATTAATTGATATTTGCACAGCTGTGTCGAGGAGAATGGATTTGAGTGGAAGACATTAATGAGGATTAATGCTCACTGACTGACTAACTGTATTGGTATCCTCCTCCTCCTCCTCCTCATAAAAAATTAAAACCCTACCCCTTATCCTGTTACAGTCATACTCCCTCTCTTCTGCTTTCAATTTATTGGCTCAGGAAGACAGGATATTTTGGCAAGTGGCCAAAGTCTTCAGGCTAAATGTTGGTTAAGGGTGTTTTTCCTTTTAAAAAATTCTCTCCCTGCTTGAATTTTGGGGAGTTTAGATTTCTAGAGTTATCTCGAACGTGAAGTGCAAGAAGTTCCTGCTTCTGCCCTGCTGGAATTGCTCATGTAACCTGAGTGCCATGTGCACTCAGAGAAAGTGAGGATGGCCAGGGCAGAAATTCCACCAGCTCCTGTACTTATGCTTCATTTATTTCCCTTCCTTGATCTGCAAGGGAATAGTTACTATACAAGAGTATGTATGGCAAAATAGAAAAAAATAAATAAATTTCACATAAAATAAAGAATAAAAATGAAAAATAAAGAATGAATAAAAAAATAAAGAAAAAGATTATTTTTTTAAATCAGACTAGAAAAACTAAATTAAAAAGGAGTATCAAAAACAGCTTTTATATTGCTGCTTCCTATTCTGCTTTCTTCCTTCTAAAATTTGTCTGTCTTCTTCATACTTTTTTCTCAAGTACAGAAAATTAAACGTAAGAGGCAATGATAGTTTTTTGAGTGTTGCACAAAAATACCCTTGTTGGTGTATATGTCCTTGATTCTGTATTATATCTCTTTCAAATTGAACTGGACTGATCCCTAGGAGAGAGATAATGTCTGTTATGTGTAAAGAGGCTAACCCATAATAAATTTGTCTTCTGAGTTGTAACTTTTGTGGATGACCAAACACCCACTAAGCCCTGCTGTCCAGTGTTGTAAGGGATGGCTGTTGAAATAGCAACATGTCTTGTTTTCTGGTCTGAAAATTTAGTTGCCCTGGAGCTTGGGTACAATTTGGACTTTGAAATAATTAAAATTTTGTGGGATGCTTAGGCTAAGCCAGAAGCCCGTGCTTGGTGACCTGCCAAGCCGCCTCTTCCATTCCATGTGTTGAGTTTGTGACATAGGTATAGGATGATGCTGGCCCCTTTCTGCTGAGCACAGAGAAAGGGAATCCAGCCCCTGCTCAAGCCCTGTGCAGTTGAGTCACGTCTGGTGCATCGGTGGAAAATGTGACGGCTGTCAGGGGCCAGCTCTGTGATGATTGGACTGCTTGTCCTTATTAGCTGCATTGGGGCAGTGTAGGATACATTTCCTTCCGCATCTCTGTAGTTACACCCGCTCTGTGGCTAGGATTTGGTAAGGGATGGAATGAATAACCCTGACCCTGGACTCTGGTGTAAGGCAAATGCACTGGTGGCCAATGTTATTCTCATGGTAGCCTTGGGGCAGTATCAGCATTAGGACTGTTATTTTTTATCTTTCCCCCAAATGTCCTGCCTAACGGGAACTAGCAGCTGGAGTGGCCTCATCCCTTACAATGGGCCACGTGGCCTGAAAAGAATCAGAGCCAGTGTCAAGGATAAGACTGTGAGGTGGAGCCCTGGTCTCACCCACACCCTGCATTTCACAGAGGAGGGACTCGGCTGCCCATAGAATGACCTCTGCAGAGTCATGAGCCAGAGGAGTATCCTCCTCCGTGGGTGCTGATTCAAATACAGTGACCCCGCAGGGCTTATAGGCATCCTGGGGTGGTGGGAGGTTTCCACCCTGGTGACCAAATGATTCAGCTTTCCAGGGTTTGAAGCATCAGTATGTGTGTGGGGGGGTGACCATCCTGTGACCCCCATGTCTAGACTGACTGGTAGCTCAGGCAAGGCCCTTCCTGAAAAGCTGTTCTCAGACAGTGGTGCTGGGCTCATTTTCTGACCTTGAAGAGCTCCATGACACCCAAATAGTGCCCCAAATAGTGCCCCTTTCAATGTTCTTTGTGCTAGTGGCTGGCCTCAACACGTTCAGAGCCACACATGAAATGCGGGTCCTGCAGAGCTCAGGCAGCCAAACACTAAACCCTGGTGCTTAGTCCCCTGCCCTGAACCCCAGCCCCTTCCCTCTCATTTAGGCCGTCACTTCTCAAACCCTCGGAAGGCTCAGCAGAAAACCACCCCAGCCTTCAACAACACAAAGACGTGATCGTCTTTCAAGGATAAGGAGAGCCAGCCAGTCCTTTGAAACACAATAGCAGATCTCCTTGGAGGGGAGGAGAAATGCTTTGATTTCTTTTTCATTTTTTTTAATAGCTTTATTGAGATACAATTCACATACCATACAATTGACCCATTTGAAGTGTACAATTCAATGGTTTTTGATATGTTCACAGGTATGTGCAAGCATGCCCACAATTTTCATGAACTCAAAAAGAACCCCCCATACCCTTTAGCTGTCACCTTCCAACTCCTCACCCCTCTCCCCCTTCCCTAACCCTAAGCAATGACAAATCTACTTTCTATCTCTACAGATTCTCCTATTCTGGACTTTCATATGAATGGACTCATATAATATGTAGTCTTTGCAACTGGCTTCTTTCACTTAGCATAATCCGTATTGTAGCATGAATCAGTACTTCATTACTTTTTACTGCTGAATAATATTTCATTGTATGGGTATGTCACATTTTATTTTATTTATCTATTCATCAATTGTTGGACATTGGGTTATTTTCCACTTTGGGCTATTATGAATAATGCTGCTGTGAGCATTCATGTAGTAGTTTTTGTGAGGACATAATGTTTCTATTTCTCCTGGATGTATACCCAAGAGTAGAATTGCTGGCTCATAGGATAACTCTGTGTTTGATCTTCTGAGGAACTGCTAGATTGTTTTCCAAAGCAGTTGCACCGTTTTACATTCCCACCAGCAATACATGAAGCTTCTGATTTCTCCACATCCTGACGAACATTTTTTATTTTCTGTCTTTTTACTTACAGCCATCCTAGTGGGTGTGAACTAATCTTTCATTGTTGTTTTGATTTGCATTTTCCTGACAGCAAATGATGCTGAACATCTTTTCATCTGCTGTTAGTCATTTGTATATCTTTGGAGAAATGTCCAGTCAAATCCTTTGCCTATTTTTAAATTGAGTTGTCTTTCTATTTTTGAGTTCTTTATATATGCTGCATATAAGTCTATTATCAGATATATGCTTTTCAATGTATATTTAGATATAGGTATAGCTATGGATCTAGATATAATCAATGAAAGTCAAGGAAGCGGCAAAGGAGGTTTAATTTTACTGCGCAGTGACACCTGTTAAACACGTTCCTTGGACATTGATCTCATTCTCAGTCTTTCTCACATTAGCGCCAGCAACAACTTTCGAATAAGATTTTTTATCCTCTTTCTCCCACAGATTCTCCCCAAACTGCAGCCTGCAACCTTTTCTGTCTCTCCCTTTTTCCTTTCTGCTTAAACGTTTTATTATATAGATCATTTTTCTTATTATCCAAATTCTGCACCCCAGAGCAGAAGCTGGGAGTCCGATTGTCGGTCTGCAAACTTGTACATCACAAGGAAGGTGTCCAACGCAGTCATGGTTGAAGAGGAGGTCACCACTTCACAATAACGTGCTCCATTCTGCACAGACACAAGCAGGGCCAACGCTAGAGTAAAACAAGCGAGGTCCCTGGGATACCAAGTTTAAGGAGGCACTCTCTCTCAGGGTCTTACAAGGGCTAACCCTGTACTTATTAGTGAGTGCCTCCTTAAATTTTGAGCTCTGGGCAGCCCTTGTGTCCCCCTAGTCCTAGACTTGGGTACAAGGGTCTAAGCAAGTCTGTGGTTCAGAAATGAATGTCATCTTCCTGGTTCAGGAGTGGCATTGACTAAACCTCCATGCACCTCAATACAGATGTTCTTAAAATATAAGCTAAGAGTAGCTTCTGCATTTTTAAATGGTCAAAAAAGTCAAAAGAATACTATTTTATGACATGTGAAAATTATATGAAAGTTAAATTTTAGTGTTCTTAAAGAAAGGTTACCGGAGCACAGCCACACTCATTGCTTTGTGTATTGTCCATTGCTGCTTTCATGCTGTAATGGCAGAGCTGAGTAGTTGCAACAGAGACCATGTGACCTGCAAAGACTAAAATATTTACCATCTGGTCCTTTACAGCAAAAGTATGCCTACCCCTGGCTCAGAACATCCCTCTCTACTTGGCTAACTCCTATCCAGCCTTTAGGCCTGAGCTTAGTTCCACATTCTCTTGGTGGTCTTCCCTGCAAGCCCCCCACTCCCACCCTGGACCCCAGTCCAGAGTTCTCTGACAGTAAGTGCTCAATACATGTTTCCTGAATGACTCCCTGAATGATAAATGAAGGAAGGCCATTTCCACCCACTCCTGATGACTCCTTCTCTCCTTCCCTAGTGCAGGCTTATTAGCTGTCCTCCCCCAACCCTTGGA